>BMAV01001896.1:150499-175477 GCA_019973955.1 Trichonephila inaurata madagascariensis
GGGTCGAAAGTCCATCATTCTTGTATCATGCTCCTTTTGATTTTGTCGATTTTTGGGAACAAAAAAACAGGTAAAAACTAATTATTGAATAAATAATTAGTATTAATTAATAAAATTAATCATTAATAACAAATATTTAATTAAATTTTACATATTACATACTTAAAACTATAATCAATCGGGAAAAAAATCAAGGGCTTTGGGGGGGGTCCGGACCCCTAGGACACCCCCTTTGTGTGTGCCACTGAGTACAGTAGTTAGCACTGTTGGATTTCTTGCATTTATATATGCATTCTAAGTTATGAACAAATAAGATGAGATTAATAAACCAGATGTACAACTTATGATTTAAAAAAGTATACATAGTTTCATGTTTCTTATTACTGAAATTTGAATTGTCCTGTAAATGTTTCAAATCTTCAATGTAAGTAATTACCTTTCATTTTAATTGAGGTAACCTGTTACAGCTAGTTCAGATGAGCAAGTAGATCAAGTGCAAGATCAACTAGCAGCTCCTGCTGGAGTCACCCAAGCAGAATTCACCCAATTGGCATCAAAAGTTTTAACAACCCCTGCGGTCAGGAAAATTGCGAGCGAGAACAATGTACAGTGCTATCTCATTTTTTAACACTTATTTGATTACCTCACAAAACCTAAATTGTTTTCTTAAAAAAAATATGTAAGTGAAAAAGTCTAAACTACTTTTTCATTAAAATACCATAATAGAATTATTGAATAATTCAGCAAGGGATTGAAAAAACAACATATTAATTTACAATTTAAATTGATTGAGTCACATAATTTTAAAATTTGTTAAATAATTATGCCTTATTTATTCCAATGATAGAGTAATAAAATTTGAGTTCTTAAATATATCTTTTAAAGAATTAAAAAATGACAGTAACATTTTAAAAGTTATTCATCGCTGCATGATCATTTTTTTTTTTTAAAAAAAAAATCAATAAAAAACTAAATTATTTTACAGGTAAAGCTAAGTGAGGTCATGGGAACTGGAAAGGATGGACGCATTTTGAAAGAAGATGTATTTGCATACCTTGAAAAACGTAAAGCTCAAGAAACTCATCAAGGTATTGTGCAACTCTCAAATTGCCTTAGCACACATGTTTTGTATGATTCTTTTTGTTTATTAATTCTGATTTATATTAGAGCTGCTTTATATTTGATTTTTTGCTGTCCTTAGATTTTTCTCATTTTTAAAAGAGCATTGCATCATATTTATGAAGTTTTTTGCAGTCTAAAATTTTGTCTGAAAAAAGGGGGATGTGCAAAAGGCATTTTAAAAAGAAGTCTTTCTAAAAAGATGAACACACACATACAGGTGATTATCAAAATAATGGAAACACCTGTGAATAAAAGTGACATTTTTGAATGTGCTTCGTAAGCATAAAAAAATAATAATAGCTAACAATTTTTTTTTTTATAATTAGAAATGTATATATTCTGGTAGTATGTGATAGCTTAATTGAAGTTTTGTAAGTTTTAGATTTTTTTCAAAAGTGTAAAATGTCGGATCTTCAGATTTTCTAAGAGGCCAAATTGTAGAAGACCATCTATCTGGAGCAAGTGTGACAGTAACACCCCAACTTTTAGATGTTTCTATCAGTATGGTGTCTAAAGTCATGACAGCATACACACAGCATGGCAAAACAAGCTCGGCAAAGCAAAATAGTGAACAAAAAGAGAGCTCAATGAAGGTGACTGATGGGTATTGAAGCGGATTGTAATGTCTAAAAAGCGACAACTGTCAAAAAATGACATAGTGATTACAGAGCTCAATCTGCATCTGGATTCTCCAGAGTCAATGATTACACATTCATAACACCTTCATTACACCTTAGATAGCACCTTCATAAACACAACATTTACAGCAGAGTAGCATTTCTCAAACCTCTTGTCATGAATGTTAATGCCAAATGTCATCTACAGTGGTGTCACACTCACAAAACCTGGTAGATTTATAAGTGGAAGAAAGTAATAGGGTCTGATGAATCGTCTTTCACACTTTTCCCTACAACAGGACTGGTGCTTTAGAGTACACCTGCATAAGCACATGATGATGATTGTCTCTTTCTAATTGTCAAGCATGAAGGTGGACCTGTTGTGGTATGGGCAGCCATATTGTGGTTTTCTGCTGGTCCAAACATAATTCTGAAAGGAAGGATCACTGGGGAGAAGTATACAGACATTTTAACTCACTAGGTCTATCTTATGATGTAAACTGTGTTTCATGCAGGATGGAGTTTTTCAGGATGATGACTGCACCTATTCATGCAGTGGAACTTGTCCAATCATAGTTTGATGAACACGAAGGTTACTTTAAACATCTTCCTTGGTCTGCACAGTTACCCGACCTCCCACCAGTCTATTTTAGAGTGTTAACTATGGAATTTATATCCTCCACTGGCATCTCTCTCAGAACTTTCACAATATTTCCATGAACTATGGTACAATATTCCTCTAAACATTATTCAGCACTTGTATGAATCGATTCCTAGGCGAATCCAAGCTGCAGTACATGCTAAAAGTGGTCCTATACCATACTAATAAAGGATTCCTTATAAATCTAAGGTGTTTCCATTATTTGGGTAACCACCTGTATGTGCCAGAAATTTTAGTTAAATATGTATATTTTTTATCTTTTTAAGAAAATGGATGTAACAGTGTGAATTGACACAATTTTTTCAAAGTAAGGTTTTTATTATTCTTCTAAAAATTTTCATGCAAATTATTATATCAAGTGAGCTGAAAATTTGTTTTAACTTTAGAAATTCATAAAAATGTAAGAAATTATGATGATGAAGTGTGGTTTGCAAGAAAGGGCTCCCAAGGAAGTCAGATTTTTTTTAGTAGCGAAAACATTTTTAGTTAAAAATTCAACTGTAGAGGGCATTGACATCCCCAAACACAATGAACAGGACAATAGTTCGCTCTCTTTATTTATTCTTTCAATAACAATTGCTAATGACCTGCTAAACATTGCCCACACAACTAATGTGACTTGCAACACCTATTACAGGTGAGTACATCATATCAGCATGAATTACAGAAAGCTCATGACAGATAGCATCTTTGAGTTCAGCCAATGTTGAAGTAGATGAACAGCACACAAGTGATTTCAAATCACTCCACAACCAGTAGTCAACCAAAGGGAGGTTGGGTAAACGTCATGGTAATGCAATCTTGCAACCTAGACGATCATTCTATCTTCACTGATGGTACTTAATAAGAATTGTTTTACTGGATTGGTATAATGGGGTGGTGTGCCATCCTGCATAAAGCGTATTACAGATAACACTTTTTTTTCTTTGATTTAATATGACTCATGCAAATGAGTGAGATAACACTCAAGGGTTATAATGCACATTTTTCAGCCTAATTTGGGACACAGTTCTTTAAAAAAGAATAGTCCGACAATGAATGATGAGGTGAAGCCCCATCTGACTGTCAACTTGGTAAGATGCAGTTATTTTGTCACCCATGTATAAGTGTTCTGGGTGTTGACATCTTCACGTAGAGTGAAGTGAGCCTCTTCTGTCCAGAAAATGTTTAACAATTACTGAGGGTCACTTTCAATTTTTGCTATAGCACACTCAGTAAATGATACCCTCATAGCTGTGTCTCCTGGTTTTAACTCCTGCAGTGATTGCAATTTGGAGGGATACAGATGCAATATTCCATGGAGGATATGCCTAATAGAGAAGTGAAACACATCCAATATCCTTCCAGCTTTGGAAGCATTGCTACTCCCCGAGTAGGATTCCACCGCTAACTCATTCATAGTGGTTTCCACCACAGTAATTTAGCCCTCTGCCTAAAGGGCAGAGCTATTTTATGACTTATTCTCCAAAAAGCCAGTTTCTTCAAACTGTAGATTTATTAGCAGAGAATGTGAGTCAGTGGAATTAGTGGTTAACATGAGATAAGTATTACTTCAGACTATTTCCCAAACCAACATTTTATTCCAGCACATTAGCTAACTGTAACTCTATTCTATTGCCAGAAAACATTCTACATTCACCAAGAAATAAATTACAAAATATATCATCTGTTAAAAAATAATATTAGGCTATTAAAAATAATAAAGAATTATATTATTATTAAACTATTAATTTATACACAAAATAATTATAAATGATTAAAAACTAATAATTGTATTCATTTGAATTATATTTTTAAAAAAGCAAAAAATGTTTTCCATTTTAAATTAAATCAGTTGCCATGATAAAAGGTAAGAGTTAAACTTCCTCTACAAAACCATTTAACAAGTTTCATTATTCCAGTACACAATATAGGACCATTCTTCGTATTCATTCCTTTCACAGAGCAAAATTTGTGCAATGCAGTAGCTGCTAATTCTTCATTCAAATAGAATGACTCCACCAACAATGCTTGATTGGATAATGATAACCTTCTTAAAGCAAATGAGAAATCCTCATCTATCACAGTCTTTTATGACTAGATTAATTTGCATAATTCTGCTGAATCTCTTGTATGTCAGCTCCCTCTACCAGTGACATTTTTAACTGAAAATGTTTTTGCTGCTTAAAAAAAAAGTCCAACTACCTTGGGAGTCTTTTCTTGCAAACCACACTTCTTTATCGTCATTTCTTCCTTTTTTTTTCTGAATTTTTAAAGTTTAAACAAAAATTTTGACACTAGGTATATAATTTGAAGAATATCTTCTCAAATCTGGGCTTGAAACTTGATTTATATGTTTTATTTGAAGTTGAAAAATTTTAAATAAAGTTTTAAAATGCATTAGAAGTGCAAATATATCATAAATTTTTTGTTGCAGATATGGATTGTTTGAAAAATAACTGAAAGCATTTGAAAAGTAGATTATTCAATACATTAATTGAATCGGTACTTTTGGTGAATTCCGTGAAGATTATTGAACAATTTTTGTCATTTTATTGCCATCTTATGAAGGCTTTATGAAGTCTATGTATGCTGTTGAAAACGATTTTAATGCAATGTACAAAAAATTCTCTGACACTATATGGAAGAATTTCCTGTCATTATGAAATTAATTGCAAAGTATTTAAAGTAATGAATTTCTATTAGCATCCATTGCAAGTATTTTTATCAAAATTTTTACCCTGGTTTCATTTTGTTTCTAGTACATAAAGAACCACCCCAAATGCCCCCTCCACCTGTTACAGAACCTCGGAAAACAATTGTGGAAGCCTCTCTTCCTGTTGGTAAGGACAGAACAGAGCCCATCAAGGGGTATAAGAAGGCCATGGTCAAGACAATGACCAGATCACTTGCTGTGCCTTGCTTCAGCTACTGTGATGAAATTGATGTCACTCCTCTGGTGCAAACGATAAATAAATTGAAGAGCATAGCAGAAGAGAAGGGAATTAAATTTTCTTATATGCCATTTTTTATCAAAGTAAGATATTGCTCCCTCACATATAAGGCTATTTCGATTGGTTAGTACAATTAAAAACTGAATTCAATTTTTAAATAACTGAATTTAATTGAAATTTATTAAGGGGAAAAAAACTGAATAATGTATATGATAATCAATGAGCTAATTTTATCAAAAGTTTAGTTTTTAAGAAGTTACATTCATATGTATTATTTAAATGATTAGTTAATGTTGCATTTTATATGCTTGTCTAAACTTTTAAAGAAGCACATTAAAATTGTAAACATTTTTATTGTGGAGAAAGTATATCTCTTTTTAATTCAAATTGTTTCAATCAATTTTAATTTTTTTTGTTTTGTTTTGTTCATGTGGTACCTAATTTTAGATTTTGATACAATTATAGAGGTGTCTGCTTTTCCGTGAAACATTTTCAAATTCCTCAAATATTGTAAAATATTCACTAAATATTGTATTCAGTTAACTTTTCCCTCTATACTAACAATAGTACTTGGGGAAAAAATATCACATTTTATAAGTGGTATAAATATGAATGAGGTATAAATGTTGCAACATTTTGCCTTTTTCTTTCGTGTTATTAAAGCAGATAGTTTAAAAATATCCAGTTTAAAAAGTGCTGGTTATGTTATTTTTAGTGTCACTTTCTTATTAATATTTTATTTGATGTTTGATGTTATAATTAGTTTTCTGTTTTTGTGTTAACTTGGTTCCATAAATGAAGTTCAAACAAATTCCAGTCTATATGATGCTGTATGTATTTTTAGGCAGCTTCTTTAGCTTTGATGGAATATCCAATTTTAAATGCTTCAGTGGATGAAAAATGTGAAAATTTATTTTATAAGGTAATTTTTCTGGTTTCAAACTTTTTTTGCAAAAGTTATCCTATGAATTGACATTTCAGTTTTTATTTGAATGATTTGAGTATCCTCTTAAGCAAGGAAGAGTAAATTCTTGGAGTCAGTTAAAATTTTTATTTATTAAATACATTTTTTTTTAAATGGTTATTCATCTTTTTGTTAGATTTTCATTTTAAATAAAACTAGAACTAGTAAAAATAATTAAATATGTGAATTAATTAAACTTATATTTTACTTGTATTAAAATATATCTTTGGTATTGATTTTATTACAGTATAATTGAAAATTCTTTCAGAGACTATCAGAAATTTATTGGAGTTATTTGAATGATTGATTGTTTTATTATAATTATTGGCATAATTGCTTGGAGATATTTTTTTCTCCAGAGTTTTAAATATTTATTTTTAGGTGATATTTTATCCTTCAAAAAATAGTTGAAGATTGTGTTAATTTATGTTTACTTCTCTTTTTTCGCCTAGATTTTTAAATTATAAAAGTATAGTATTTCATGTGTGAAATTTAAGAGAAAGGGAATTACTTTTTTAAAAAAGGTGATATTGTATATCAAAACTTTATAAAGCATAAATTTTATCAGTTATTTCAGTATAATATGTAGAACAAACTGTATCTAAATTATAGAAATACAATTTAAGGACAAGTGAAGTAGCATTGTTATCTTTTATTATTCTTAATAACAAGAAGGTAGTAATTAAGGATTAAAACTAATTTTTAAAAATTCTGTGTTCATCTCTTTTTAAAAACACAGTTTGTTCTTAAAGTATTCAGTTATAATTTAATTCCCCCCCATATATTTTTTATGGATTATATAAATAGTTCCAAAGATTATCTGTTAAGAATTTCTCTATTAATCATTTAATTTTAATGTCTACAAATGTTATTAATTTGTTGGCGTAGCTAGTTCTGAATGGGCCCTGTGTATCAAAATTCCTTGGAGGTATTTTTGGGGATCCCTCATAATTTTTTACTTGCACATGCTGGCGGGGCCCTGTATCTTCGATACAGCTCATACAGCAGTAGCTATGCCCCTATATTAATTATATAAGTGGCAGTATATGTGACAGTCCTCATTACTAAAGATATAAAATAAAATTTCTTGGGTATATAAATTAGGATTTTTTTGCTATACAAACATGGGTATTTATTTATGTGTTAGCCTGTTGAATAATAAATTGGCAAAGATTTTGTAGAATTGCCATCAAATTTTTTTTATTTTATATACATTAATAAGTAATTACATTTCATTACTTAATTTATATTATTTTTACAAAAAAAGTTACATTTTAAATAAATTAAATATTTAACAACTGCATCACATTCAGGAGGCATATTGTCTGTTTCTTAAAAAAATGGACAAAGTTTCATTTACACACTCTTTATTTGATGGAATAATCCTATAATAGTGGAAATAGTTCGCTATATGCTCTTTTCCTTGAAAGAAAAAGCATAAATTTTAATAATTTTTCACAAAAAATACAATTAAATCAACTTGTAAACAAAGTTATTGTGTTCAAGTGTATGTAGGAATGTTTTATTTCATTATTGGTTGTGTACCAGAGTATTAGGCAATGATTGATATATAAGCATAATTTGTTTTAAATAAAAAATAACTATTTAAGTTTTATTTTATTTAATACAGTGCAATACTTCAAACCTCAGAAATTCTGTAGCTAATACAATAAAGAGCAAGACAGCTGCACAGCAAATAATTATAAAATTTTAAGGGAATAAATTGTTAGATGTAATGAAATATAGAGTAGATTAACTACCCAGCTTGGTAATGACACGTCTTTTAGAAATCTCTAGTTTGACTTGGTTCATAATCATCATACATCATATTTTCATTCAAATTGATTCAGTAAATATCTAAACATGAATATTTTCAATTTATATTTTTTTTATTATTGAAACTATTTTGCATTTGCATAATTTTAATTTAAGTTATATGAAAAAAATACAGAATGCATTGTTTACAATAATATTTTCACAAAAATGTATTAACACATTTATAACCATTTTTGAAATTAAATGTATGATGATCAGATCAAATAGTTTATTTTAGAAATTCTTTGTGAAAATCCTAACCTATGATTTATTTATTAAAATGAAACATTTTTATATATAAAGTAGATAGATTTCAAACACATTTAGGTAACAATCTTTTAATCTTTTCATGTGAAGGTACCTCACTATACAAAGCATGTATTTTAGTGAGCTGGTTTGGTTTTATAAATGGATTTTGGGGGGGGGGGGAATCATTTACATGTATGATTTTTACATTTTGTATCTTGTACAACACCAATAAAAATGTTCTGTTTCTTATCAAAGGCCTCTCACAATATTGGTATTGCCATGGACACAACTCAAGGTCTGTTAGTACCCAACATCAAAAATGTCCAGAATCTCAATGTACTGCAAATAGCTTCTGAGCTCAACAGGCTGCAGGACCTGGGAAGAAGAGGAAGCCTCAACCAGAATGATCTATCAGGAGGGACATTCTCCCTTTCAAATATTGGAGCAGTCAGTTTATTTTGTCTTATTTTATGAAACAGTACATTTGAATAAATTTTGATTTTTCAACAAACAGAAAGAGAGAAATGTTTTCATTTTTTTAGTGTAATTTTTTGAATTTATTTATTAATGAAGTAACACATAACTGAGTAGTCAATAATGTTTTAGCTCAAAAAATTATAAAAAGTTATTTTATGTGTTATCCATGTTTAAATTTTACTTAAGCATGTATGAAAAAATGTTACTGTGATAAAACAATCAATTTTTCTGTTCTTATTAGCTTTAAATGAAAATAGAATTTTGAAATTGGTACATATAGAAAAAAGAATGTTCAATTTCAATAATTTACATTTTTTAGAGTAAAAACTTAAATGTTTTTTTAACACTTGAGAAAAGTTAAGTCTGACTTTCTAAATCAGAAATTATTCCTTGAAAACTGCAGCGAGAAAAATTTCCTATCAATCAGCCACAGCCTGTCAATGTTAATTAATAATTCTATCTTATAGATTGTATTCTTTTCTCTGTGTAAGTGTTAAGTGATTTTAAGCTTCAGAGTTTGCTTTTAGTTAGTCATGTTTATTTTTCAAACTAAGCCATTGTCAAGGAAAACTGATATATGTCATTGATTACTTGTAATTATATACATATTTTGTTGAAAGCTATTCATTTTTAAATTAATCTTAATTTACAATTCTGAATTATATTTTGGAAATATTTAGACAATTTTCAAATATTTCATCTTTACAAATAATTTTAATTTATATTATTACTGACTTCATGTATTGAAAATCTGTTTTCTATGATACTGTATGTAAAAATAATTAAACTAAATATGTTTTCCTTACTTATTTAAATTTTATGAAATAAACTTGTATCTTGATTTCAGATAGGTGGAACTTATGCTAAGCCTGTGATTCTTGTACCTGAAGTTGCAATTGGTGCACTTGGTAAAATACAAGTAAGCAGCATATTAAAAAAAATTGGGTTTTTTTTAAAGAGTTTTAAAAAAAATCACCTTGTTTTTATTTTTTTTTTCTAAAGTATAGTGTTGAACTATTTATAGTTTAATGTATTAAAAAGAAGAAAAGGATTATCTTACTAAAAACAAAAAGTGTTCTTCAAAAAATAAATAACTATTGAATAATTTTTTTTCCGATAAATTTTTTGTTTATTCATAGACGTTTTGCTAATAAGGTGAAGGTTACTGATTTGTTTTTGGAAGCACTCTTCTCCATAGCCCCCTCAAACTTGTGTATAAAGTTAATGGAACTTTTAAAAAAACAAAGTTATGGAGATTATCCATTAAAAGCAATTATACCTTTTGTGCCTAAGTACATTAGGTAATAAAAATGTGCATGCATACACACACCCATATATATATATTATGGATTTCAAGTAAAATATTTATTAAAGACATTTTTTTTCTTCATTTTATTGTTCTTGATATTGTTAATGTAGTCATTTTCAAAAAGAAAAGGAAAACAAGATCTAATCAGTATTCAAGTTGGTGATTTTTTTTCTTCATGATTTAAATATCTTGAGATGTTCACCAATTCAAGTTCGCTAAAATAAAAATTTCCATCTTTATTGTAATGTATATATTTATAATGCTCTGCTGTTAGTAAAAAGTAATTAGCTGGAAAAAATGTATTAGATTCTCAGATTAGGTTAGTAGCTCACATATATTAGATTTATCAATGGTGAAATGTTGTATAATTATTTTATTCTGTAAAAATTTTAAATAACTTCTGAATTGATTAATTGAACTTGCACTGAATCATAAGGAAAACACTCCACTATTATAAGTTGCATCGAATAACTACTGATTAATAATTCCTTTCTTTTACATGCATTACATGTATATATTATTTCATACTGTTCTTAAAAATGATTTTGTTGCACAATGGGCTATTAAAAGTTGATGAATTATTTTGTAATGAATAATAATGAGATATGTATGATTCAAGACCTCTTTGAACTGTTGAAAATTACAGTTTTTTAGCAGAATATTTTGATTTTCTTTGAAGTCTTTTGTGGGATTTTTCAAAATCCCCAAAGACATTGCTGTAGATCCAGCACTGCAGATAAGGGGTGTATCGGGCTCCCCATTGGATCCTCCTCCTGAAATTGCAGAACTATATCCTGGTTGTACTCTTAAGGGGGCACAGTACGATTCAATTGACAAAAATCGGTCAAAAAATCAAATCTAATTTTTCTAGCCTAAATTATTTTTTATATACTTTTCTATAACCTCACAAAATTTGAAAACTCTAAACTTAAAAAACGCAGAATTATGATAGATTTTACATTCATTTTTATTCACATCCCTATGGCAACTCAAAACTTTAAACTTACTTATCTCGGAAAGGTAAAATAACTAGTTTGTCTTCGTTTAAAATGCTAAGGCTTTTTTTCTATTGTGCCTATTGCTTTGAATTTTTTTTACCTATTGTTAATGGTACATGTAACAAAAGTTGGTAAGCATTTTTAAATCAAAGCAATACTTATTTTTTAAATAATAATTGAAGTTATAATTTGCAAATTTTTTAAGGAATTTTCGATAAGGATTCATAAAAACAAGTATTGCACAAATACCAATCGTGTTATCGCAAAACCCATACCAACTTTTGTTATACATAGTTGGATGTACTTGTAAATCAAATTTCATGAGTGTGCTTAAATTTTTGTAGGAGTAGCATTTTAAAATCACTTCATAAATTTTAAGTTTTTTCCTTAAAAAATTAAATGGCTAACTTTTTATGAAATTTTGAGCACAAAATCTATTTTACATAGTATACGCACATAGGAGGCAACCAAAAAAATTTGGAAAATCCTTAAATTAAAATCTTTTGTTTAAATCGTACCATGTCCCCTTAAGTAAGCTGCGATCAGTTGACCAGCACACTGCCTCCCTTGTTAGAACCTATGGTGGTTGGAAGTATGCCAAGATAAATAAATTCCTTCTTCACATGAATCCAGATATTTTGTTCCCTGGTCATATTACCTACTTTAAACAAAGATAATATTGCTACTTGTTCAGGCTTCTAAATTTTGTCTCTGCAGAACAATGAAATGTCCAGTAAATCTTCATTTGTTGTTCAGGAAGCACTGAAAGGAATAGGTGGTGAACAAAAATCCATCAAACAGTTACAGTCTGAACTTGCTTATTTAAACTACATCTATTGTGTCCCAAAGCAATATTATTATACCTAAATATAGGTATTCATTTGAGGTAAGTAAATTGGGCTTACCTTCTTTAAAAAATCCGGGATCCTTTTATCTTCTTTTTTCGTTCGGGGGAGGCATAATAAATCACAATGAATCAAAAGAAGAGTCCTTATCTTGACATACACTCATCTATTTTTAATATTAAGCATAAATACGTTAGTTACACAATGACTACACGACAAAACGAAAGAACACATAACGCGCGAACAGCAAAACAGTTAACAGTTAACAGAGAGAAAAAAAACATGACACCATTTCACTTCATTTCATTCCGTGCGGGCTTGCGCAAAACGGAAATACAGATGGGAGTTTCGCATTTCGCAACAACATCTACTTTGAAAACTAAATCTTTTTTGTTGGCCAGAGTCATTTTAGATTTGCCTGTAATGGTTATTTTTTACAAATTGTTGAATTCCTGTCGAGGTATCATCTCTGAACCTGATCTATTGTGTGACTCTGAAGCAAATATGCTAGAAGATTAGAAGAATTCAGTAAGTGTCAAGTACTTCAAGTGTCAGATTTGGATGTTCACTCCAAACAATTAACGTACATCTTCTGTGGATTGTAGTCTAGAGCCGAAATATGTGGATCATTCACAATCTCATCCATCTTATTCAAAATTAAGCCCAAAATGGAAAACAGAAAAACAAATTAAGGGAATTAAATTAATAAAAGTATCTCCTATTTAGATGCATGCATGTTCCTAGTCCTACAAATAGGCCAGGCATATGCTCAGGCCGTTAACTTTTCAGCTATAACCTCTGCTGCCAAAACAGATGAAACATAACAAGAGTAATCTGTCCCTTTTGTAATAACCTGAAACCATTATCTTCTGCCAAGTACATTGTTTTCAATGCCTGTAGTCTCCATGTCATCCTCGTCAACTCAGGCACATTTCTTGTCTTCTATATCTTCCATAATACCTATCTTATGCGAATTTCAACAACCTACTCCCATTACTATTGGAACTTCCACTTCCATTTATCTACATATCTCTGTTTCATCTTTATCAACTGCAGCATGCCTGTTTCCATCAGCGTCTGTTCCTTGATACTGCCACCTCCACATCTAATAGCCATCCTTCTGGTGCATCTACTCCAGAATTTGAAACAAAATACTAAAATAAAAAGCCAGCAAAGGGAAATCAGTCCAAAATCAGAGTTAAAATGACACCTCACCAGCCCAAGAAAAGTTCCTTTATACATTACACTTCAGAAAATGGGGATATAATTCTCTAAGTGCAATGTAGTCAAATTATTACAAGATTAGCATATAAAATTTGGCTTCATGCAATTTATGACAGGAAGTGAAAATATTTATAGAAATTTCTTGCTTTCAATTTCTTGATTTAATCTGATGTTTCAATTTAAATTAATATTTACATTGTTTTCAGTGCCATCTTTTTAAATATTTTCATTTTGTTTCATGACAAGTATTTTATTTAATGTGTTGTATAATTTTTAATGTGATTTTAATAAGTTTTCATTTATTATTTATGACTTTTATCACATTGTCTTAATCTCATTTTTAAATCTTTCTAAAATTTTAAAATCAATTGTTTGGCACAGTATAGCTTAATTTGGTTTTTGCACCATAAAGCTCAGCAGTCATTTATTCACTTTTGTTCATCATGTGAAAACTCCAAAGCATTGTTGCAAATGATAGGGTACCAGTTGGAGTGCCGATTTCGTCACCTTCCCTGTTGTGAGTTGGAATAAACTGTGATTCCGGCTAGGCTTTGTTGTTGTAGAGAGTGGAATATCGGTTGGCAACAACATTGCACCAATACATGGAGTTTTGAAGACGTGTTATTTAAAAAGGGTGTGTGCTAATCAAAAGCGAAGCTCTTTAATGTTATCAGGTGCAGCGGGTTTTTAACATATAATTTAAAATCTCGATTCTTGGCTTCGTTGGTACTAGGTGTGCCATTATGGTATTTTCTCCCGAATGTTACGATTTTGTATATTTTAAGTCTAATAATTTATTTGATGGATCAATTTGATTGAGATTATTAAGATTATTGATTTATTGAAGTTCTAGCATGTTTTAATAAAACCTGGAAAAATCCAACTGGTTGAATTACTGAATGATACCCACACACAATACCAGTAACTACTACCGACTTTCAACAAGCATGTTACAAATAAGAAAACAAGTAGCAATTTTTCAAAATTGGATCTTTTTTTGAAGAATGATGTTCAGTCAAATGTAATAATGGGCTGAAGTATTGTTCATGTTTTCTTGTATAACATAATGTACCTTGATCATGCCAGTTCTTTTTTGAGAAAATATTTTGCGTTTTAAAAAAACTTTTCTATGTTTTTTTACTCGTTATTTAAGAAATTTGCTAGAAATGTCATTTACAGGTATTATTTTTAAGTTTCCTTGAAATGTCAATCATTTAGTATTTTATGCTTTGCAATTTTCATGAATTAACAGGTATGCTAATGTAAAAATAGACTTTGCATATTTTGAAATGGTTGCAAAATGATTCTTTTAATTATTAAACTTTATAAATATTTTCCTTTTTTTATGTTTATAGATATTAGAATCCATTTGGAGCATACTATGTATCAGTGATGTTTTGTATAAGAGATTTAATTTTCAATTCCTACTATTAGTTCACACTATTTATTTATTTATTTTTATCTTGGTGGAATTTTCAATTGTTAATAAAATACATTTTAAAGCGCTCTATTGAATTTGAAATTTCATATGCATGATTATTTTGGATGACAATACAGTAATTTAATTATAATTAATAAAAATTAATTGATTAAAACTAATTATTTAAAGAATTACAAATAGTGCCATGTTGGCATCATTTTTGGCGACTTGTGTCAAAGCTTGAAAGGGTTTTTTTCTCATGTTTTAAAGCATTCAGTTGAACTGAAATTTTATATACACGATTGTTTTGGATGACAATATGATACTTTAATGATGATTAATAAAAATTAATTACCACTTAATGTTTTTATTCTGTCATATGTATTTACATATTTATATTAATTGTAACTATTTAATAAAAAGTAGCTAAAATAAAATTTTTTTTTGTTGATCTAAGTAGGAATTGACTTAAAACTTTTTTTTTATATTACTTGTTTCATATGATTAAATCACTATAATAAAATTATAGTGTGACTGTTCAGTAATATGTAAAATTAAACAAATCCATACATTTCAGGCTCTTCCGAGATTTGACCCTAACGACCAAGTGGTGAAACGACACATCATGCAGGTCAGTTGGACAGCTGATCATCGTGTCATAGATGGGGCAACCATTTGTCGATTTTCAAATCTGTGGAAGTCTTATTTAGAGGATCCATTAACTATGTTGGTGCATATGAGATAGTAGAATATTAATGGAATGAAAATTCTGAGATGAAGCAAATTTTTCTTTTTTTATTGATGTTATATAAATTGTTGGTTGTTGTTTTGCTATACTGTCACATATCAAAATAGTTTTTAATGATATATTTTGTTCAGTTTTAAATACAGTGCAAAATATAAAATCTTCAGGACTTGGTGATTCTGAGACATTTTTTAAAAATTATTGTTGCTGTTACATTATAGAATTTTATTTTGTGTAGATTTTTCTATGTAATTCCTCTACTTTTTTCTAAAATTAAATTCAGTGTACAAAAGTTTCTTTACAAAAAGATCTGATTTTGCTCCAGAGGTTTTGAGAAAATTGTTTTACAGAATAAAAAATATATAATTCAATGATTGATCAATGTATAAATTATGTGCAGACAAAGGTATAATGTTTAGTGAAAAAAAAAAAAAGAAAGTGAAAAAAAGAAAAAAAACTGGTGGAATATGAAATGTTTTGAAGGTAGTGGCTGCTTTGCAAACCACACAGCATTTGTAACAATGCTATTCTGTTTTATAATTTTATTATAATATTCCTGTTGAGAATGGATATTCTTACAATAATTTTTTTATACATTATTCATAACATTTATACATATCTTGGGAGAGTATTTTTAAAAAGAGTTTAGTAATTGTAAATAAATTATATAATATTTAAAACTATGATTATTTCAAGTAATTAAAATAGAGTTAAAATGTGAACAAATAACATCTCAAAGCTTTTCTTTTCATGTTGATATATTTTTTTTTTTTGTTGATTTTGTGATGATTTTTTTAAAAATTGAATAGTAATTAGATTTATGTATTTATAAAACTGTGTATTTTATGTCAACTCTTTGTAAATGTCTGAGGCAGCTGCAAAAGTTAAAGAACTAATGATGAACTTTGATAGTATAATACTTTAATTCTGGATTCTTTTGGATAGATTAAACTACAGTTGCTGATAGAGAATAAAGTAAGATACACTTGTGTGCTGTTTAGAAGTACATGTTTTTGTTTGTTTGTTTTATCAATATGAATTCATTGCTTATGTAATGAGGCAGTCCTGATTTTTTTTGAATTAAATTTGAAAAGCTTTTTGTGTTAGCAAAATGAATTCTGGTTATCAAGTAGTGTATAAGCAATATTGATTTTTTTAAACTTATAAAAATATATACTAAATTTGCTTAAAAATATTCTATTTACTAATTTTAAAAACATATCCATCAGTACAATTTATTTAATCCTTTAAAATTATGTCAGAGGATATTTATTCAGATTGGTTTCTTTTAAAAAAAATCAAAACTGTTGTGTGAAATAGGTTTTGATATTTGTGTTAACTAACATTTATTGTAAAAATTTTATGAAGGGATTAAAGAATAAGAAATGATTCTGTTTAAATAAGTGTTGCAACAATGAAAAAAGTTTACTGGAAGCATTCAAAAATAATTCTTTTAAGAAGCTATAAGTTAATAAAAAAATTAAAACAAGTTACCATTTGAAGAATTATTGTGTAAAACTATTTGAATTATTAGAATTGTCTTATATGGGCCCATTTCGTTTTCATGATTTTGATTGTAAATTCTGGAAATGTGTCATACAATATGTCAAATCTGAGAACAAATAAAAATTAAGCAATGTGCATGAGAAATGTAAAATATTGCTGCTTGCTATCAATTCATAATATTACATTTTATGCACATGAACTTGTTTTTTCCCCCCCAAAGTTGTGAATTGCTAAGAATTTTTTTAATAATTGAAGTGAAGTGATTATCATATATATATATTTTACAGCTTTGTATATGTTGCTAAGAAACGGAAACAGTGTAAATCTGGCATGAATATTTCTCATGCACCTTCTCTCAAGAATAAGATTTGGTTCTAATAAATGCTTTTTTTTTCCATTTCATTTCTGACATCAATCACAAACTATTAAATTGAGTTCCTAGTCCTTATTTTTAGTTTATTAAAAATGTTATATATAATGAACCTTTTTATAAAATTCATTCTTAGCAAAAAGTTTTTTTGTAAATCAGTGTGTTTTTCCTAGTCACTTGTCGAATGAAATCAAATCCTATTCTTTTTTAAGTCTTCTTCCTTCAAGTTGTTGCATTGAACTCAAAGTAACTGTGTGTGTCACACCCTAAATAAATGTTATGAGGGTTTTATTATGTCTCCGAAATTATATGTGTCTTGCATTTATGAAAGATTCTATAGTTATATTTTTTATACATAATGTATTGACTTGTATTTTTAGCAGAAATAAAACTATTTTTTTTTCTCTGTTTTGTTCTTGAGCATAATTTTAATTTTAGAAACTACCAAGGGAATTGAATAGATTATTTAGTGCACAAAACATTAGTAAAAAAGAAATTTTGTTACTTACTGCTTATTTTTTAAAGATAAAAAATACGTTTCTAAATGGTATTGAAAACGAAAACCTATCTGGGAATTCTTTATAAAAAAAAAAAGATTGCTTTGAAAGTTCATGCAAAAAAATGTGAATGGTACTTTTCAAAATGAAGAACATTTTATGCCTAGAATAATCAAAATAGAATTCCTTCGTAAAAAGATGTTCTTTGATGTGTGAAATTCTAATACAACCTCTAACAATAAAGTTTGGTGAATAGTCCTGTAACATTAACGTCGATGAAATATTAACGAAAGTTACCTTATTGTCCTTCGAAATAATCACCTCCTATAACAATGCACCGCTGATATCTGCTTTAAAAACTTAGCAAGAAGTCTTCTTTTGGGATGAAGTTCAAAAGTCTCGTCACGTTTCGCGGGTTGTTGGGAATATCGATAACACGTTTTTCTCTACCCTAAATTCTAGGTAACTATTTGTCGTACGGATTCACGGTTAATCTGCAGTTCAAAAGCTATCATGCACACAATTGATGATCTTTAGTGATTAATTTCCTCACATTTTGAATGTTTTCGACACTGACGGAAGTCTTCCGCTACGGGGGCTGTCGGAAACACATTACCTACTTTTCGAAAACGGGCGAATCGCTCGTGCACACACTTCATGGACAGTGCTCAATCTTCATAAACACATACCAGCATCGCGTAAGTTTCTTTTGGTGTATTGTCAAGCTTAAAACTTTAAATTGATCTTTTGTTCGTTCATTCTCCTGTTCTTGGTTAAGAAGCAACGTACTAAACAAGCACTTTGTAAAACAAGTCTTACACGGAACACAAATGAGTCTCAACTGAACAATGGTGTGGGCAGATGGTGAACAGCTGCCGCTGTGCATGTGCATGTGCAGCGTTTTGTTTCGCCAGATCGTCCGTTCTGACTTCATTCATCGAACTTCATTGTCAGAGGCTGTATAATATGGAGTGCATAGGGAAATAAACTGTGTTACTCACGTGTTAACTATTTCGTTTTCATCTGAGAACAGAATTCACTTTAGATTGAGAAATTTAACTGCTATACAATTTTTTTGCTGCCTTTGAAGTCTATTTTCCCTGTTAATTATTATGGTGTACATTATTCATTGATAGATTGTTTAAGGGAAATAGAGCTGAAAAATATTTTGAGGAATACCAGGTGTATGCATAAGTTTTTTTCCGGTTTTTTTTGGTAAAGAAAACACGTAATTTTTAAGGGAAATTATTTTTTTTTATTCAAAATATTGACCATCGGCTTCTACACATTTCGCCTATCTTACAGGTAATTTATGAATACCTTGCTGGAAAAACTGCTTGTCTTTTGCGGCAAACCATTCGTCCAGCCATTTTTCAACTTCTTCGAAATTTGTGCGTGCTCTATTGATGCGAAGAAGTGATAGCCAGATGACGCAAGGTCTGGGGAGTACAGTGGGTGCGAAAGGATGTCCCATCCAAGCGATTTCAAGATGTCTTTCATTGGTTTTGCTGTGTGAAACGGCGCATTATCGTGTAACAAAATCACTTTGCCATGTCTTCTGGCCCATTCCGGTCGTCCTTCGATTAAAGCGTAATCTCGCCGGGTTTTAAGAGTTCATAATACACAATATCATTCCAGACACAAAGCATGGACTTCTTGCGATTTGTTCTTGGTGTTGAAGAACCGGCTTTTCACAAGGTTAAAGCCAAGGTTTTTTCTACTTCAGGTTTTCAAAATAAATCCATTTTTCGTCACAATTCGATACAAAAATGATTTTCTTTCGTGGCGTTGAAAGCAACATTTCACAAGTGACTTTGTGATTTTCCATTTGACGTTCGTTCAAATCGTGTGTGGCCCAATTTATTGATCTTACTCGTTGCTCGTAACCGTCTGCTGATTGTTTCTTGGTGACCCATTTAATGCTTTTGCCAATTGCTGTTGGATCATAATCCAATAACTCCTGTAATGACTCGTTTTCTCACTGTGACCTACCAGGGCTCTCTGTCTTTCACATTGAAATCACCCCTTTTGAACTGTCTCGCATGTTCTAATCGATGGAGCGTGTTTACCATGTTTCTACCAACAAACGGTGACTTTCAACTGCCTTTTCCTTTTGATTAAATAAGAAAAGTAATGTGTGCCACAAATGTTCTTTTTCGGCACAAAATTCGACATGATCACTGAACGTTAGTTTTGGCTGTCTCAACTTGTCAGATGAACAAAATGACGTATGTGTCAAATTAATACGTTGTATTCTTTTCTCTAGCGCCATCTCTTAGTTAAACCGGAAAATACTTATGCATACACCTGGTATGAATTTATTGCTTTTTCTTCTACAATTCAAAATGCTTATTTTAATAAAAGGTGTTTTTTTTTTTTTCAAGTTATTCTCTTCAAATAATTTACAGATTCACGTGACTTTCTTGGGCTTTTTAAAAAGATTCGAATATAAAATAGATATTTTTGATTGAAATAATTTATCTCTCTCCCTTTTAATTAAAAAGTTGAAAGAGATTAATTAAAGCTAAATTCTCAGCAATATAAGAAAAACTGTCGCAGCTAGGAATGACAAGTTCTCACGAACGATTGAGAAATCCTTTTCACCTCGGTTACCTCCCCAACCATGGCCCGCACATTATTTACTGTGGTATATTTCTTTCGGGTTTGTGTCACTTTTGGGGTATATATATCCCGTGTTATATTCATTTTTCGGTGCAACTATATTTTATTTTGAAGGCATGTTAAAATGCAAATTAATTTATATACAATTATGGAATCGAAGCAATCAATGTCTCCTTCCTCCCTCCGGTGGGCTGCAGTAAAATTATCGAACTTTGACCGGTCCGCGACGGTCAAAAGGTTGGGAAGCACTGACCTAAGGTGCTGCAGCAAGATGTTGGTCTAGACCGGGGGGAGGGGGAGGGGGCGCTACGCGCGCGCGCGTGCCACTGTGTGGTACGGTTGAGTTTTATGTGTAGCACGCGAAAACTTATTCAAAAATTAAAGAATTTTAAAATATAAGTACTATATATATAATTTTTTTTACTGTTTCATGGAAATGCTGTTGTCTCAGACGAAAAAAATTATTTTGAATACTCGAAATTGAATTACAATAAAATTTATGATGTAGAAAATACTCCTCAACTGTTGTGATCGCTGGTTTCCCATAGGAAGTGCACTCGCGAGATTTTGGAATTTGAGAAAGCGTGTTATAAAATATCTGGAAAAAGTAATGAACTGCCCAGGAAGTGTTCGCTATTTAAGAATGAAGATTGGCTTTTCTTACCGATACTATGGGACATTTAAATAATTTAAATTTAAGATTACAAAGAAAATATACTTCTTCAGCCCTGTGATTGATTATATATCTTTTGGGAACAAACTTTTGATTTTTTTTTGTCTCAAATTTGGAGAAAAAAAGATTAACACATTAATGCAGAAACTATCAACTAAAGTTAAGAATTCTCCGAGTTATGATATAAGTGAAAATTTAACATCCTTTTTGTAGGATTTATTCAGTGCTAGGTCTGATGAATTTCAAGATGATCAGAAAATGTTGATATATCCTTTTTCATAATTTCTCTACAAGGCGTCAATTGTTACTCACTTCCAATCGGAATTATTGACCTACAGCACTATAATACACTGAAAAGCAAGTATAAGGGACTTATTTCAACTGCAAGAGAATCGAACAATGTTGAATTTTGAAAAGTGGGACCGATGAGCAGTTTTCCAGATCTATACGATTTGGCTGTCTTATATCGTTGTGGGCTTAGACCAACATGTTTGTGCATAAACATTTTCTATTTTGAACATAATAAAATCAAAATATTGCTCAAAACTAGCTGATACTTGCCCTAAAACAACCTAATTTTCTTAGCATCATCAAGAATTTACCCTAATATAGATGAACTGTAAAATAAAGTGCAAATTCTCTAAAGCACTCAACTTTAAGAAAGACTGCTTAATAATTATTTAGAATGAAATGTTTCACGATACTTATATTTATTTTATACCTAATCTAATTGATTTAATTTGTAAACAATTTATTAACAGTAAAACCTAAGGTTGTACACTTTTGTCTCATTTATTTCACTATTTTTAAATTTTCGCCACTTAGACTTGCATAAAGAAAATGTGCTATTTGCTTAAAAATTCCATAATAAGCCCATGAGCAACATTTTTTCACCTTTTCATGTTCTTTTGTTTGCTGGAAAATTTGTAAGTGACACACATAATTTTTTTATCACATAGTGGCACTCTTCTCAAAAAGGTTGCCCCTCCCCCTGATCTAGATTGTATTCAAGTCATTCGTTTTATTAGATGCATTTTCGAATGAAATTATATTTTTCTTGTTTTTTTATAAACATGGGCTTAAATGCACTGGCTTAGTTAATCCTTAGTTTTCCCTGTTTCAAAATTCCTTTGGGGCTCCCTTTTGGAATTCGGAGCTTTGTAAGTGGGACTTTACAATTTTGTACTTACACATGTCGGTGTCGGGGCTCCTGTTGCTTGGGGGCCCCATAAATGAATAAATGCAACAAACGGTTGCTCTGAGTTTAAAGTTAAAAGCCTCTGAAAATTATAAATAGCAGTAAAGATAAAATATTTTAATCGGCTATTGTAAATCTGAATCATTTGAACGAAAAAGATTAAAAGGTCAGGATATATTTTCTATGGTATGAAGGGAGAGTTTGTTAAAATACTTTCTGGATAAATTTGGATTACAAGGGGTGAAAAATTATGTTTTTGTAAACATTGCTTCACTGAGAAGAAAAAATGTCATCATCACTTGACCATGGTTCAAAATTACGAGGTCCGTCGCCAAAAGTCCTCAAATAGCAGAATAGTTCGACGTTGATATTCACTCGCTGAGAAGTTATAAGTAAATCTACCGATAAATCTGAAAGGTTTTGCAAAGTTATTGATCTGTCCTCCTAGGCATTGGATGAAATTCTTTAAATGTACAAGACTCGCAAGTTTTATAACGTGATTAAAATTGATAAAAAAAAATGGAATGGGTAAATTGGTGATTGTATGTAGTATAGTTTTTCTACTAAATAACTACAATCGCATTTTGCAAATTTCATTAAAAATATTTGATGTAACATCGAATATTTGCACATTGGAAGATTATATTTCCCCCTAACTTATTTTGTATGGTAAATGTGTTCTTTAAAAAATCGTGACCTATATATAGTATGGTTCAATGGAATATGAAAGCAGTTCAACGTTATCCTAAAACCGTGTACGACGAACTTTAATTAATTTGAAAAAAAAAAAAAAATGTTTAGAGAAATGTATATTGACATTGAACAGAACATGGTAATTATAACATTACCGGTAATGTTAAATATTTAGACGTTTTAATTGATAACTAAAATAAAATTGAGACTACGCATACGTATTGCCTTAAGAAAGTTCTTGAAATAAATATTATTGACTTGGTTTCATTGGTTTTATTCCATGATAAAGGTATAAATATCTCTAACACAGAGGGAATTGCCTCTTTGTTTCCTTTGTTTTTATAATCTATAACTCGGGAGACATGATTCCGACAGAATAATTGATTTGTTGAAACGCATGAACCCCCGCCAAGAAATTATTCTTGATGCAGATGAAGAATACAGAGTTTATGAATTGGTCTCTTCAAGAAACAGTTCTAAGAGCTTCAACCTTAATCCAGCGTTTCTCAAACTGTGGTGCGCCCCCTGGGGAGGGGGGCGTGATAACCCTACAAGAGGCGCGCGAGCATATTGAAAAAAAAAAGATTTTAAAAAAATTAATTGGAAAGAAGTAAAACAAAATACTTTCTGACATAATAAAAAAACACATTTACACTGATATAATTTATATATATCATCTAGCGATATTACGTCATCAAAAATAAAAGCTTCAAATTCAAAACGCTGATTAGCTATCTTTGATCCTATAACGAAATAAAAAAAAAACAGTTTGTTTGATTTGCTGTAATACCACGATGAGAGATTTTTTTATTACATTTCTTTTTATACCTAAAATACTATTCTTTCTGAGAGAAATAAATTATAATTTAAAAAAAAACTTTTAAAAAAATGAAAAAACACGTTTTTATGTTTAATATAACTAAAAAGTAAAAAAATAATTCTTAATAAAAGAATAAAATGATTAATGAGAAAATTAATATCATTATGGTAAAAGCGTGTGGGGTGCTTGTTAGGAGAGACGGGGGGCAAGATGACGAATGTCTTAATTTTTCCGTTTTCAACTAAGATAGCGTTCCT
Organism: Trichonephila inaurata madagascariensis; assembly: GCA_019973955.1. Classification (NCBI taxonomy): domain Eukaryota; kingdom Metazoa; phylum Arthropoda; class Arachnida; order Araneae; family Nephilidae; genus Trichonephila; species Trichonephila inaurata. The sequence goes on from BMAV01001896.1 coordinate 174,515, forward strand.
CAAACTGTGGGGCGCACCCCCTTTGGGGGGCGTGATAACTGTACGAGGGGGGCCCGAGCACAATGAAAAGTCAAAAACAAAAGATTATTTAAAAAGTCTATTAATTTATAAAAAGTAAAGAAACCACACAAATACACATTCTGACATAATAAGAAGTAAAATACACATTTACACTGATATAATACACTTATATAAATGTGTCAGCATTGCACCATGTATTTTATAATTAATTTAACAATTCTAAGTTAAGAACAAGGTTAATAATTACTAGTCACCCCATGGGCGCGTTTCATATAAAGAATTATATCCAAAAACAAATATTTATCTTGATAATATGTATGGCTTACCATTAATACCTGAATTGCCGATTAAAAGTTACACGATTCGCTCCCGAAGCCACCGTTTTTCACTTTGGAGCGCGTATGTGATGCATTGGGGGCGGGGGGGGGGAGGAAAAGGGATAAATAAACAAATCATCTGAAAAAAAGTAAATCCTCCGTAAACACTTTAAACGACCTTTTATTGCATTCCAAATCTTCGGAAAAATTTTATGGATAGTACTGCACAGAAAAGATCGCACTTTGGAAAGACGTACATATACGTCCGGGGCAATTTTCGCTTTGGTTGAGCGAGGCGTTTATATACGTCTGTGTCACTTAAGAGATTAAACTAGCGCTGTAGTTTTAGAGTCAAAGTATAGTATTATGGATTTCATTACATTGTTATTGTATGGAGGGGGGCAATGAAAATTATGATTGAATATTGGGTCGCACATTATTAAAGTTTGAAAAGCACTGAACTAAGAGAATAAGCATCAACTGTACACTACTAGCTCTCCTGTCGAACGTTCGTTAAACAATAGTATAGAGGTGTTGAAATCGCCATTTTTATGTTAGCTGTGAAGCTTTGATTGTTTATTGCTGCTACGTTATAACTTTTATGCATGTGTAAATAAGCTTTGCT
>BMAV01001899.1:0-10777 GCA_019973955.1 Trichonephila inaurata madagascariensis
AAAAGCTAAATGTTTTTTAGATTAGTTAAAAAACAAGAGAGTATGCATACACATGTATGGTTTCTATAAATAGTTTATCTTGGTATATCTCTAAAAGTAGAGATTGTATATTTAAATAATTTTCATATTCAAATGTGAATGCGTTGAAAAAAACTTATATAAATATTATTTTTCACAAATATAACGGTTAATTTCCTTTAGAGTTAGTAACTGTCCAGTCAAATTTCAAAAGCTGAAATGAGAATTATGAAAAATTAAAGGTTAATTTGCTACCCTTGTGGACAGAAATATGGCGATGATGGAAATCTTAAAAAAATTCATTCGTTAATTTTTTACCCAAAATGTTTTAAAAAAGGCACACACACACATTTTTTATTGTATATACACCGTAATTACACACCATACTTAATAAAACAAGAAAATGGAAGAATTTTAGTTTGATTTTAAATTTTTAAGTTTTTACACCATTTTTTATTTTACACTTGCAAAACAGAAAAACTAATTAATACTTAACACTGGCTTGCTAGTTTTGAATGGGCCCTGTGTCTTCAAACTCATAAGTAGAGTCATGTGTGAAGAAGGAATCTGAAAGGAACAAAAAAACGAAGCAGAAAAAGTGTTCACACTAAAACAGGAAGGGAAAAAACAGGTTGCTGTTGTTAAATGCAGTAGACTTAGCAATCAGGTGATGCCATTACACATTTTCATATGGTCAGTAGCAGGTTTAAGGCATTTTTTATATTGTCCTATATTTTCTTTGGCCTCTTTCAGCATTCTATCGATATTTTCCTGCGGTGTTGAAATCTTGCAGTTCTTGAGAATGGTTCGTCACAACCGGATGTTCAACTTCCTGTTCTTTTGGATCCAAGTGAGCTTTGGAAACTTCATTTACATTAGGTTTGTTGCTCATTTCTGGATTTTTGTGACTGGTATGTGAATCCTCTATCTCTCGTCAAAGTCGTGAACATTGATTTGCATATGAAGTTATCTATTTATATTTTCTATACTTTAGAAGAAACATCCATAGTCTAATCACTAACGAAAACGAAATATTTGCTTAACTTCGTTAAGTCCATGTGTTCCCTAACTGTTTTTGAGCAGTGTATTAATTTATACACACATTGGCCAATGAATTAGAAATATTTGAGATTTGCATTGGAATGCGTGCTAGAGGGAGGAAGTATGCAATTTTTCTCTTATGACGTGGGTTACACGTGGTTAGAATGCTAGTAAGAGTAAGTATTTTTCACGTTAAATGAAGTAAAATGGAAACATGACAGATCTTTCAACAATTGTTAAAGTCCTTATTGTTGGTGCCCGTTTAGCAGGGGCCTCTATTTCGAAGACAAGATAACTTTTATTTCGATCAGTGTACACAATGATACAAAACATTAAATACTACATAGAGAAAAAATCTGACAATAGACCTAAAATAGCTTTAAAAAAGGAATAAAAGGGAAACCAGGACAAAACTTTTGTTCCTGGATGTCTAGTGGTATGAAACAGTCAACAACATTTGACTAAGTGAGAGAAAATGGAGGAATAATTCCTCACAATCAAACAATAACAGGCAAAACGAACAGAGAAAATAAAGAATATACAGAATGAGGACAGCAACATCCCGAAAAAGGATGAAAGGCCAAAAAAAAGAAACTGTCGATTAAATGACATGGTCAATAAGAAGGTAAAATGGGATAAAATATTCCCAAAGCTAAAAAAAGATTAAAAACAGTAGACCCTCAAAAAGCGGAGATGGATTAAATTTTACAGAAAGGCGTTAATAGACGCAATAAGTATTCAATTCCCAAAGGGCAAATAGTGAGTGAGGGAATATTAAAGTCACTCTATTCGCTAATCGATGGCTTTTAAGGATGAACTTTGGAGCCGGCACGCCCTCTCCTAACTTTCACACCAATGGAAGGACGTTTGAGCCTCGATATATTTAACGTGCATCGAGCCCCCTCTGCACGGCGGGTCTTTAGAGGTACTAGGCTCGAACTCATGACACGCCAGCCATGAATCCGTTACCTTCACCCCTAGGCTACCGCGGCCGTAAATGGTAAATATAATTAAAACTAGAGGGAGAACCACACCAAGGCCTACATTGGAGAATCGAAGCTTTCAGTTGTGCCAGTTCTACAGTGACGCACACCCAGTCACCAAATGCAAGGATCAGTGTCCCCATAGCCTACTTGCTGCACGTAAGTGGGGTTCATACCATTTGAAGGGATCAAAATGCATATGACCCCTGGTATGGATCCACAACGGGGACTCTGGAACTGTGCCATCAGCACCCTGGTGCAGCGTTCGTCAGGGGACAAACTCCTGGGTAGCGATTTGTACCAAGAACTCCGGCTGAAAGCAAAGAACTCCTTTCGGTCAAGAGATGGGCCCTCTAGAGGTGATTTCTTCATAAAGTAGAAATAGATTTCTGGTGCTATGAAAAAATATTAGGTTGGGGGAAAAGATGTCCATTATATTTTCAGTAGATGGCTGTAAGTGATCGAGTGAGTTAAGTACCGATCAAACCATTTCAGATTTATGCTCGTTTTAAAGGTAACATTTCGTACTAAAAATACTTTTGATGTTTTTTGTTCCATTCAATTATGAGTTACAGGGTGTTAAACTGGAAAATATGCTCAATTTTCTGTTTGTTGACTTTCATGTTTTTCTTTGATAAAGGTGAAACTGCGAGCCAGGCGGCTGAAATTGTGAGTGGTGCTTATTTTCCCGACATTGTGACAGCCAACTACTTGCAATTTTGGCTTCATTGATTCAGTTCAGGTATGCCCTTCATCAAAAATGCCGATAAAACCACAGAAATGATCGAAGTTGGCCAGCATGTTAGTAATACTAGCATCACCAAGGAGCTAAAGATTGAACATAGAACAGTTTCAAATCATTTGCACAAAGCTGTAATCAAAAAGAAGCTTGATATGGAATTGTTTGGGTGCCACACCAATTAACACCAAAAACATGATGGATCAAATTCCCAGCTGCTAAGCCTTAGCCAAACGGAATAAAATCGAGCCAATTTTTAAACAGTAGGTGACTAAGGATGAGAAATGAGTCACAAAGAACAACGTTGCCTGAAAACCATCTTGGTCAAAGCGTGGTTAAGCAGCTTAAACGGAGATCCAATCAGGAAGGTTCTACTGTGCATTTGGTGGGACTGGAAAGGAATAACTCATTATGAGTTTTTTCTATATGGACAAACACTAAATTCAGATTTCTACTGTTAACAATTGGACCGTTTGAAGCTAACGATTCACAAGAAATGGCCAGAATTGGCAAATAAGAGAGAGAGGTTGTGTTCTGTCAGGACAACGCTAAGTCACACATGTTTATAGTTACTCACCAGAAACTCCAGGAGCTTAACTGAGAAGTTTTCATGTGTACACCATATAGTCCACACCTGACACCAAGCAATTGGCAAGTTTTTCTTGCATTGCAAAATTTCTTTGGTGATAAAAATTTGGCATCAAAAGAAGATTAATTATCGATTTTCACAGTCATTTACCAATAGGGACTAAACACAGAATAGACAACACACCACACGAAATTTACAACATGCACACAAAATAGACAACACACCATTCAAAAGAGACCACATACCACACAAAATACACAACATACCACACAACATATATTGGACAACACAACATATATTGGACAACACAACATATAATGGACAACACAACATATAATGGACAACACAACAAAATAATGAACCACACAACACACAAAAGACAACACAACACACAAAAGACAACACACCATTTAAAAGTAACAACATACCACACCAAATACACAACATACCACACCAAATACACAACATACCACACAAAATACACAACATACCACACAAAATACACAACATACACACAAAAAGACAACACAACATATATTGGACAACACAACATATAATGGACATTACAACATATAATGGACAACACAACATATAATGGACAACACAACATATAATGGACAACACAACATATAATGGACAACACAACATATAATGGACAACACAACATATAATGGACAACACAACACACAAAAGACAACACAGCACACAAAATAGACAACACACCATTCAAAAGTAACAACATACCACACCAAATACACAACATACCACACCAAATACACAACATACCACACAAATCACACAACATACCACACAAAATACACAACATACACACAAAAAAGACAACACAACATATATTGGACAACACAACATATAATGGACAACACAACATATAAGGAACCACACAACACACAAAAGACAACACAGCACACAAAATAGACAACACAACATTCAAAAGAGACACCATACCAAACAAAATACACAGCACTCAAAATACACAATATACACACAAAAAAGACAACACAGCATATATTGGACAACACAACATATATTGGATAACACAACATATAATAGACAACACAACATATAATGAACCACACAACACACAAAATGGACAACACACAAAATAGACAACACACCATTCAAAAGAGACACCATACCACACAAAATACACAACATACCACACAAAATACACAACATACACACAAAAAAGACAACACAACATATATTGGACAACACAACATATATTGGACAACACAACATATAATGGACAACACAACATATAATGAACCACACAACACACAAAAGACAACACAGCACACAAAATAGACAACACACCATTCAAAAGAGACAACATACCACACAAAATACACAGAATACACAACATACCACACAAAATACACAGCATACACACAAAAAAGACAACACAACATACACTCAGGGACATGGTAAATAACGACCCAAGAAGGAATCTAAGTAAAATCACGAAAGTTTGCAAATAAGAACAGCGTAATGTGATACACAAATAATTTAAGTTTTGTGCCAATGCGCATGATCATACACGCCGAGATGGCGCTCCAATCCGGAAGAGGGTGCTATATAAGCCAGCGCAAATTCGAAGATTCATAAACGGGACGATTACCCGCCGTTTGTGGGAAGACTTTGGTAAGCGAAACATGTCAGGTAAACGTGCGAGAAGACATTTCTCACAGTTAAGCGAGTTTGAGAGAGGCCTGATCATCGGGATGAAAACTGAAGGCTGGTCGACGCGCCGTGTTTCTGGCCAGGTGGATCGTTCGGAGTGTGCCGTTAGAGATTGTTGGGAGCAGTGGACACGAGAAGGTACCCACGCGCGGAAAACCGGGTCTGGAGGGACCAGGAAGACCACGAGGAGAGAGGATCGAAGGATCGTGCAGCAAGCACTTGTGGATCCCACAGTGACTCGTTCAACGACACGAGCAGACGTAGGCGTAGCAATTGTTCCACAAACAATTTCCAGACACCTTGCAGAAGCAAATCTTAAATCCAAGCGCCCTTTCCATGCAATCCCTTTAACACCGGAACATCGGCAACTGCGTCTACAGTGGTGCCAAGCCAGTTTAATGTGAAATGTCACAGATTGGCAAAAGGTTGTGTTTAGTGATGAATCACGGTTTGCTTAGGGTAAGATATTAATCGGGTATGGGTGGGAGACGCCCCTGGTGTGCGGTATAATTCCCCACACACTGTTCTACGTCACACTGCCCGCACATCTGGTGTAATGGTCTGGGGGCCGTAGTGTATGATAGCCGGTCCACTTTAATTGTGATGCGTGGATCCTTAACGGACCAACGTTACGCTGATGATATTCTTCGACCCCATGTAGGACCTTTCTTAAATGGTCTCCCAGAGGCATTTTTCAACAAAATAATGCTCGTCCGCATCAGCACGAGTTGCTCAAGATTTCCTACGTCATTTTCAGGCTCTTTCATGGCCGGCCCGCTCCCTTGATTTGTCCCTTGTAGAGCACGTGTGGGATCAGCTAAAACGGCAGATGCCATCGTGTCACTCTGTATATGATTTAGAGTTGGCTGTTCAAGTTTTGTAGACCCATCTGCCTCAGGGCAACATAAGGTGTCTAATCAACTCAATGCCGGACCGTGTGGCGGCATATATTAAAGCTGGAGGTGGTCCAACGCGCTATTGAAGTTGACCAGTATTTGTGTCGTTACACACCCTGTATTCGTTTAATTGTCTTGTTTTTGAGATCAAGTGAATCTCTCATCTGTGTCATTATGTGTATTAAATTTCATTTCAATCCGATGCTTTCTTCTTTGGTCGCTATTTTCAATGTTCCTGAGTGTATATTGGACAACACAACATATAATGAAGCACATAACACACAAACGACAACACAACACACAAAAGACAACACAACATATAATGGTCAGCACAACACACAAATGTCAACACACACACACACACACAAATGACAGCACAAGACACAAATGACAACACAACACACAAAAGGCAACATAGAATAGACAATGCAACACAAAATAAACAAAACCACAACACAAAATACACAAAATAAACAGCAGAACGTAAATTTTCAAGATAATGGTAAATTTCAAGATAAAATTGTATCGTTTTTGTAAAACCTATTCTAGTTCATTCCAAACCAGACATCCAGGCTGTAGTTATAAAACAGGGCATAGACACAGAGATTATCTCAGAACGAAGACCAAACTTGTAATTCTGTATAAATACCAAAAGGCAGACTTAGTCAAATGATGACCAATTGAGCCACAAGACAACTCACTACTTCTTCCAAAGTTTAAAAAAACATATTTTAGAATTTACTGGGCACTCTTAAATCTAAAGCGGGTGCAAACTCAACAGCCAAATCCTGGGCTAACATGCAAGATACTTGAAAAAAGTTTTGTCAAAAACAGAGCATCTTCCTGCATGATAAGTACAAGACAAAGAGTCACAAAATAGTACTGAGGTAAGCAAACTATAATAGAAAGCAAAATCTGAATATCAACGAAACATTTTTCTGACGCAATATGAAAAGCAAACTTTTTATGCAAGTTACATGAAAAATATCCTGAACTTAATATACTGATGGCTCTATAATACAAAAACAACGCTGTTGTTTACAGTAAACTCTTTTTCCAAGGTACTGTAAAGCACTTCATGCGGAATTTTGATACAGAGATCCTTGCCATCTCAATAGCTCTGAAAAACCTCGAGAAAAAGATTAATTGTTTCTCAAAAGCTGTTATTCTGGTCCATTTCCGAGCAGCCCTCCAGTCTGTTGTTATAAAACATGACACAGACACAAAGATTATCTCAGAAATAAGACAAACCTTAAACTTTCTTCATAAATACAAAAGACGGACTTAGTCAAATGAGAAACACATGAGGCATAAGACATCCCACAATGTAAATACGCACTCTAGTGAAATATTCTTGTGTGAAATGCTCCAATGTCGAAATGCAATTACTTGTGAAATATGTAATTACTTTTGTAAACTAATCTATCCCTATTGAAGTATTCTTCATCATTGAAATATATTCAACAATATCAAATTGAAGTTGGTCGAGTACAGTCGAGTTTCGCACTTTCTTTCAACATTTAATATCTTGATAATGCGTTCTATATAAATCAAATTAAAACTTCTAAACTAATGACTTCTACAGTGAGAAATCAATGTCAAAGTAGTGAGCTGCTGCATGCATTACATAATCAGTTTTTCATATCTAAAGCTTGTGCCATACTTAAAAACAAAAACATGTTTAAATTTTAAAAAAATTTATAGACACGCATGCTGTAAATTTGTTATCTAAATTTAAATAGCATTTAACAACACGGATTTCCCTAAAAAGTTATATTAAGTTCTAAATATTTCACATGCATTCTTTAATTTACAAAAAAATCTGCATCGTAACATCTTATATATGCAAAAAAACATCTTATGTTTCTGATCAGTTATAGTATACATATATATTATAAGTTACTCACAAGGGATGATCTCTTCCAAGTCGCATTGAAGAAGGGAGCCAAGGGGCCATGGTCAATAACTCGCAACTGGCGATGTCTAGTCGGAGTTTGAGTCCTTTTTGCACTAAAAACAATCTTGTAGAAGATCGTGGTGTGGATGTTTCAAGAGTGAGATCGCGTAGCTCCTGTTGTAATGTTAATAAAAAAAATCTAATCAGAATATTTAATGATACAAACTATCCTATTTTTGAACTTTGGTTGTTTTAAGAACTGATGCTCATTATAAATTTCAAGGAATAAAAATCAAAAAACGAAAAATGGGATTACAAAACGAAGATAATGTTACTCAATAATTTTCTTAAATTACCATGGTTTATGTCAAGTAAAACATAAATCCATGATTTTTAATCACCTCCAAAAGGAAATACTTCAATTTGAAATTACCATCCTAATTCAGATGGTATTATAAAGTCTTATGCTGGTATATAATTTTAATTAATTAAACCACTTGTGATTTGTGTTCGAATGCATAAGAAACAAAACATTATAGGTAGTTTGTTTCTTTTCAAATAAGTCTAATAAGAAATATATTTAAAAAGATATACATTTTCAATACAGATATGAGTTTTTAAGAGTAAAGGAGAAACAAAATTCACCATAAGATAAAAAAAATTCACAGGAAAAAAGGTTACAGAATAAAGCTAAATGATCTGTAGATTAGTTAAGAACATAGAGAGAGTATGCATACACATGTATGGTTTCTAAATAGTTTATCTTGGTATATGTAAAAGTAGAGATTGTATATTTAAGTAATTTTCATACACAAATGTGAATGTGTTGAAACTTATATATAAATATTAATTTACACAAATATAACAATTAATTTTTTTCCTTTAGAGTTAGTAATTGCTCAGTCAAATTTCAAAAGCTGAAATGTTTATGAAAAAAAAAAGGGTTTAAATTTTATTTTTATGGACAGAAATATGGCGATGATGGAAATTTTAAAAAATAATTAATCCGCTAATTTTTTTTTTCCCAAAAATTTTTTTAAAAAGGGACACACACACTTTTTTTTTATTTATATACACCAAATTACACCCCCATACTTAAAAAACAAGAAAATAAAAAGAATTTTATTTCGATTTTAAAATTTTTTAAGTTTTTCCCGTTTTTTTTTTACAATTGCGAAACAGAAAAACTAATTAATACTTAACACTGGCTAGCTAGTTTTGAATGGGCCCTGTATCCATATGTCTTGGGGGGCTATTTTAGGAGTCCCTTAACATTTTACGACTTAATTAGTTATACGTTTTGGGGCCCCGTTTCATTAACACGGCTGAAACAGGCGTAGCTACGCCCCTGATGCTTAATTTTTTTAAGTATTTTCATATATCTTACAAGGGGAGAGGACGACTAAGGAAATACATTTGGGGTTTAGACTTGGTGCAAGAGTAGTACTCCCTTAGGGTATTCAACCCTCAATGTAATTCCGCCGAATGGCCAGTCAATTCGGAGAAAATAGCCTTCGAAATCCATGCTTAGCTTTTATACAATTAAGTTTCAACTTCCTCCATCAATTTCGTAGCGTGGTTGATATATCGTCTGCATACTAAGCGCGAGGTCAGGGTTCGATTCATCGATCAACTTTTTTTCATTTCATTTAATTATTTTTAAAATTAAATAAATTTATTTATAAAAAGGGTTTTTTAAATATTAAATGCTATTTTATTACTTATTTTGTACTTATAAAATAAAAAATTAAAAAATTTTTTTTTAAATTCTTTATTTCTAAAATTATTTAAAAGTAGTATTAATAAAAATATTTTTAAAATAATTATTATTTAAAAATTTTCCATAATTAAAGCATTTAAAATAATTATTAATTAAGATTATTTAAAATAATTATTAATTTAAATAATTTAAAAATTTAAATAATTAATAATTTAATTTAATTAATAAAATTATTATTACTTAATTATTAAAGTATTAATTTATTTTTAAAAAAATTAATTTATTTTTTTAAAAATTTTTAATTTATTTTAAAATTATTAATTTATTAATAAAAAATTTTAATTTATTATTTAAATTATTAATTTATTATTAAAATATTATTAATATTTTTTAAAAAAAATTAATTTATTATTAAAATCATTTAATTTTTTGACTGAGAAAATTATATTTTATTATTGAAATGATTATTAATTTTTTTGAAATTATTAATTTATTTTTAAATATTATTTTTATTATTAAAGTTATTAATTCAATTTTTTTTAAATTTTTTTTTATTATTGAAAAAAATTTTAGATTTTTAAAAATTATTTTAAAAAAACTTTTTTAAAAATTTTTTAAATTTATTTAAAAAAAATTTTTTAAATGTTTTCAAAATTATAAAAAAAATTCAATTTAAAAAATATAAAAAAAAATATTTTTATTTGACATATTTTTATTAGACATATTTAAGACATTAAGACATAGACATTTATTAGGCATATTAAAAGACATATTTAATTATAAAATAATTAATTTAATAATAATATACTTCATAAATTATTTTTTTTTATTTATTTTTTTTAGTATATTGATTTCACATTATAAAACTATTTGTAACTAATTTTTTTGTATAATGTCTTTTAATATTTACTATATATTTAATTTTTTTTATAAATATTATTTATTAATATAAAAATTTATTAACAAAATTTAAATAATTATTTATGTAATTACAGTATTTTTTACTTTATAAAATACAAAATAAAGGGATAAAATATCATTTAATATCAAATAAACCTTTCATTAAGTTTATTTAATTTTAAAAAAAATTAAATGAAAAGAAAAAAAATTAATCGATAACGAACTTTTACATCGTACATAGTGTGACGTCTTCAATTGATGTGAACCCCCCCCCGCCAATTCCAAAAACCCCC
>BMAV01001900.1:17492-51825 GCA_019973955.1 Trichonephila inaurata madagascariensis
GGAGTTCAACACCCCTCCCCACATAGACCAACAAATTTTTAATTTTTTCCAGAGAGTTTATACCTCGCAGCCTTCTCACGCCAACGTGTTTTTTGAATGAACCCTACACCATGCCGTTGTGTTGTTTCTAATGCCACCCGATCGACAGTGCCAGATCGAGGCCCAAGAAGTTCATCGTGGCATGGGGGTTAGTTGTACGCCTGTCGTTAACTGTAGCTTTGAACACCATACAGGTGCCAGTCCGTTTTGGCCCGGCCCCCCCCCCCCCAATTTTGATGGAGAACACTTTGTGGTGCCGTTGGTTGAGTTCGAATAACAGCCAGAGATGGAGATAGTACATATGTTTATAGTACAAGAAAATAGATATTTACAGTTAAAGTTTACGCTTAAGTAGAAATGCGGTTAAATGAAAATTACACCTTTTAAGGTGCTGCGGATTGATGCGGACAAAGAACTTGCATTTGTCCGTTGCGCTTTCTGTTTACAGAATGCCCCGGTACGGGTCTCTAAAGTTTCAGTTGGGGTAGGAAGGCGGGAAAGTATGGCGCACTCAGTTACAGTTAAGTGAGGAGTGTAGGAAACACCTTGGGGGAGGTCAGTTGTCTCCCACCTCTCGACCTCTTCCAACAACCTCGCGAGAGGATTTGCAGCTCCACGGGCTATTTAAAGTACCCCCATGCCGCAAAGGTACTATACATTTACAAGACACCGTGCCTGTTTTGGGATTTGAACAGAGGCTCTATGGCCCAGCAGTCAGCATCTCTAATCACCGTACCGTCTGGGAGGCTCCCTTTCCCATAAAGGTCTGTGCACGTTACTGTTTAGACAATAACTATATATACGGTTTCCGAGCTGTTTCGAACCTAATTAAAAATCTGAAAACTATATACATACTTCCTTTTAATTATCAGTCCAGGAGTCTAACCTTCTTTAGCGGATTTTATGGGTGAATGCATCAAATATCAAGAGGATCCAATGTCTTAAAGGTGCATAATTTAAGTTCATTAAAATTTATTAATTAGATCTATAGCACTGTTTTTAGTTCGAAAATGGATCAAGTGAATTTCAGCTGGAACTATTTAATCGTCGATTTAGCCAAGGAAAAATTGCGTGCAGATAGATTAAACAGGTGCAAAAAATAAATAAATAAATCTTTCCGAGAAAAGCAGTTTTCTCAGTATAAAAGAAATCGTATTTTATGAAACAGGTAGAAAATTCAATCTTTTCTCTCAAATACCAAAATTTATTATTTTTTAGCAAACTAGTCACTTAAAAGGGCATGTACAAAATTTAATTTTTTTCTGCTCTTGTTAACGATTCTTTCAGTTAATTAGAACTAAGCTCTTTTTGGAAAGCAATATTAAACAAATATAAAACTAAGAATCAGTGGCATATACAGACCTTTATTATGGAAGGGGTTTACATTTAAAAAACTAGAAATCGGTGCTAAAAAGCTTAATCTTAATACTAAAAATTTTAAAAAATCTCTCGGAGTGTGGGAGAGGTTTCAGCCCCCAAACTCCACCTTTGTGTACACCAATGCTAAAAATGATAGTCGAGGGATTACTGTTTTTATAAGAGTTAATTTATAAAATTGCTTCTCCCACCGCCTTCAAATTCATACTTATTTGCTAGTTACGACTTGATGAGCGAGATTTGCTTTTCTTCAGCAGATAATTTCGGTCCAGCATTAATAACATATGTTGATTCAAATGCAGTAATCCCTTCAGGTGTCTCATCTTTAGATTAGTATGGGTGCCACAATTTCGAGGTTTCCTAGTGATATTTTCCTTTTTCCAAGGGGTTTACTGTCTTTGATAAACATGGGTGTCACGATCCTGGGGTACCCTAGTGATCCTTCTCTATTTTCGACCCTTCTTGTTATTCAATTTTCTCTTTCCACTTCTAGACTACAATATAATCTTTTAAATAAACACATGAATGCACTTATAGTTCACTTTGTTGTTTAATTGTTATAGATTAATTTTTTTTTATTATTAATCAGAGTTTGGTTTTCATTTTGTATTTCGTTAAGTTGGTTTTTTTTATTAATTTTTTTCTATTTTTTTCTATATTCATATTGAATATTTGTTTTGACTAACACTGTTGGTTTGCCAATCCGCATGTTTGCCGTATGCGGTGCCCCGTAAGGAGAAAAATGGTGTCCTGGGGATATCTTTTGCTTTCCCCTTGGCTCACACTTCGCTGCAGACGGGAGGCAGGAGTGAGCCCGCTCCTGTCAATCGGCTGGTGATGCCTCTCTTCGGTGTCCCCGGAGAAACATTGCTAAGGGCTGGAGCTGCAAATAAGAGGTGTCGGGCTTACCCTTTGGATCCTCGCCCCGATGCTGTAGTGCTAAATCCTGGGTGTACTCCAGGTAAGTGGCGAGCCTGACTAATGTCAGTTGCCCGGCACACTGCCTCCCTTGTTGGACTTCATGGTGGGTGGAGGCACGCCAGGATGAAGTTTTCTACGCGCTTATGGATCCAAGTCAGCTGTGCCCGGGTAAAGGCCTTGTTTTATCCAATTTAGACATTGAAAAAAAATTGCCGCTCGTACAAGATTTTTATTGGTTCCCTTATCAAATAACGAGATGCTTACGAAATCCCCGTTTGCTATAAATAAAGCTCTTATTGGAATAGGTGGTGAACCGAAATCAGTAAAATGCTGACGGTCCGGTATCCTAATTATTGAAACTTCGACAGCTTTGCAAACCAAATCTTTTCTACTCGTGAAAATGTTTCTAAATTCTCCCTTAACGCTAAGTCTGCCCAAATCTCTCAATTCGTGCAGATGTGTAATTTCCGAACCTGATCTGTTGACCACTCCTGAAGCAGAAATCCTCAATGGATTCCCTGATCAAGGTGTAATTTAGGTCAGGAGAATCGCAATAAAAAAAAAGATACATTTGTTCCAACTAAACACTTAAAGTTGATATTCAATAGCCAAAAACTTCCGACTACAATAAAAGTGCGTATTTAAACTTCAAAATACATCCATACATACCGAATCCTCTGCGCTGTTTCAAGTACCAGAGGTTCGGACATTCACAAACTTCCTGCCGCGTACAACTTGCTCTAGATGTGCGTCTGCTGAACATTCTTCCACTGACTGCACTCTAGAGCCAAAGTGTATTAACTGTTCACAGCCCCATCTGTCTGATTCCAAACTATGCTCAAAATGGAAAATAGAAAAACGGATACAGGAAATAAAAACAAATAAAAATATATCTTATCTAGAAGCCCGTAAACTAATAGTCCTGCAGAAATCACAGATATATGCGTAGGTTGCTAAACCTTCAACAATTATCCACTAGTACACAAACAGATGAAAAGATTACAAAAATAATATGCCAGCCCTTAGAGTCACTTCAACCGGTACCAAAAATATCTTCCTCTATCCCAGCAGTTTCCCCATCTGCCGCTCAAGCAAGCCTCTTGCCGTCTACATCTTTAATAACAGCTATAATTTCAGAGACTCAGCCACCTATTCCCATGTTTAATGCTATTCCTTCCGCCACCAATCTGTTCCATCTGTTTACCCCTATTGTATCATCTTCATCAAACACATCCAATAGTCTATGTTCGTCAGCTTTTTCATCCTTATTAAATCAAACATTTCGCCGTTAACGAATTCCTAATTTAATGATCTTCCGGCTGAACCTCCATCTTCTATTTTTTTTTTCAGACAATACTTCCACCAACACATGTAATAGTGAACCTTCTCCTCGTGTTACAACTCGAGATTTAAAAGGAAACCCTAAAAATCATGTAAGAAAAAAGAATTTGGTAAAGTAGAAAAAAATAAACCTAAAATAGAAATAAAAATGACACCGCATAAACCATGAAAAAGTGCTTCTCAATAGGAGTCATCGGACGAGGAGATGATCGAGTATGAGGTGGATGAGTACTTTATGTCGGAAGAATTTTTGCAAAACAATGGTTGTGTGGGAACGTGAAAAATATTTTCACACATTAACTCCAACCCGTATTCAGAATAATAGGAAGTGATTTTCCCCCCACTTTTATAAAACACATTGCTTTTAAAACCTAAGTGTAGTTCATAGCAATTTTTACTTCTAATGACTTATATATACATTTAATGTCATCGTATTTTGATTTAATTTCGCTTTGTCTTTCTTTAATTTGTTTTAAACCTATCGGTTATCTTAAGGTATCCGACTACGTTCGCGGAACCGTGATTTTGCATAAAGCACATAAATGGATAATTTTCATGATATTTAGTGTCACTTGGATTAGAATACATGTATAAAATTGTTTTAAGAACATTTTGACAAGAAAAAAGTATTTAAATACAATATTTTGGCAAAAAATTCGCTTAGAATAATCTTTTTTCAAAATGTTCTCCTTTTGTGAAAAACGCTTCTATTAGAATATTTTGCCTGTATATAGCTCAGACATTTATACAAAGGCTCAACTAGAATTTTTGAAAAATTTACATTAGTTTCAGAATTACCACCATTTGAAATGATTATTGGCGCTTTTTTCATAAAATTGCTCCCTTCTGTTGTCGTAAAACATAGATAAAGCCACATCTAAGTTATATATTTGAAAAATTCTAGTTGAACCTCTGTAGAGAGGTTTGAGCTATAAACAGGCAAAATATTATTATAATAGAAGCATTTTTCACAAAAAGAGAACATTTTGAAAAAAAAATTATTCTATGTTAGTTTTTTGCCAAAATATTGTATTTAAATAATTTTTTTTTTGTCAAAATGTGTCCTTCAAACCATTTTATACATATATCCTAATCTAAGTGACACTAAATATCATGAAAATTATCCATTTATGCGCTTTTACAAAATCACGGTTCCGAACGTAGTCGGATACCTTAAGATCTTATTTGACTTGGTGGGGAAATCCCTCTCCAAAAAAATGTGTTTGCTTTTATCATTGCAATACGAGTTTTATATGGGATTTGACATTTTAACTTCTACTGAAACTGTATTCACACATCATTTTTAGATATTTCATCAATTGTTTTTCATATTTTAATAAAAGTTTGGCTCATTTTAGCGTGATTTGGCTCTTGCGCCATAAACCCAAACACTCTCTCCCTCACTCACTACTCACTCAAACGCAGTGATGTTCAACAATGTTTGAAGAGAAATAATCCTCAAATTTCTATCTCTGTTTCAGTTTACGTTGCTCTGTAAAAAAGATAAACACAGTCAGCGATTCATAAAAGCAACATTAATGACGGTCAATCTGGATGATACAAAAACAATTCCTTTATAAGGAAAGCTGTTCAAACTAAAACTGATTTGTAGCCTCGGATCTTAATACGAATATTTCTCATTTGTCTGAAGGGTATCTTTTAT
Organism: Trichonephila inaurata madagascariensis; assembly: GCA_019973955.1. Taxonomy (NCBI): domain Eukaryota; kingdom Metazoa; phylum Arthropoda; class Arachnida; order Araneae; family Nephilidae; genus Trichonephila; species Trichonephila inaurata. Next base: position 22,834 of record BMAV01001900.1, read on the forward strand.
TTATATATTGTGTAAAGTTAGAATTTTTAGATATGTACCGTAAAATCCGGCGTGTAACGCGTACCTATATGTTCAAGTCGCAATTTTTAGTTTTTAGGTATATTCGCCATCAAACGCACTCTCCCTCCCCCACACACACACTTTTTTTTTTACGGAAAAACCTGAAATGTATGTGTGCAGTGCTCTTGTGTTTTAAAACAATTTATTCGAGGTATTATTGGAAGCTTTAGAAAAAAATAATATACTTCTAGAACTACATCTCTTTAAGTTCACAAAGAATGTCATTTATTTTTATTTTTTTTTTTAAATAGTATTTCGATATATGTAGAAGTCTGTTTTTTTTATGCTCATCTTTTTGTTTTATTTTTAAAGCTCTCATTTTTATATCCCGAGTATAACACTCACCCGTAAATTTTTATCTAATTTGTTGTGTTAAAAATGCACATGATACGCCTGGTTTTACGGTACTTCGATTTATAAATATCTTACCCAACAATGTCACTCTACAAATATATATTACAGAATAGAGTTTTTAATAATATTGCTATATTTTGTTCAAATTCATCATTTTATCCGTTTTATTCTTGCTTTTAAAGCGAAAACCATTTATTACGATGGTCCGATTCCCAATATTCCAATTTTCAAATTATAAAATTGGATTAGGAATTAACACAAGATCAAAACCCAATATCTGAGTTTTATTCAAAATAAAGAACGAGCGTTCAGTCACGTAATGATTACGTGAGTCAATGAAATAGACAAAATCAAATAAAAAAAAAACTATACAGTTGACTAAAATTCGTAAAGTTAGAGGGAAGAAGTACGTTGATATTCGTGGAACAGTTTGAATACATCAGTTTGTTCAGCAGCGTAAGAACGGAAGCTAAGAAATGTAAATTCTAAATAGGACGGCAGGATGTTGTCATATTAAGTAGAACATTTTTGAGGGCAAAAGGAAGAGATACAAGGATTCAAGATTAAGCTGATATTTTTTATATATAGCCATGTTTCTCCCAACTAATATTACTTATTAACTCATTCCAACTTTTTATAATATTTAAATAAGTATGCTTCACGTGAAAAAATTAAGGCGAGCTATTTTTGGCACAAAAAAAGTTTGCAAAATGTATATGAAAAAAATATAGCGTTTCTATAAAATAACTGTTCTTAAAAAGCTATTGAATCGCCTCAGAATTTCCTTTCAAAGTAATCAATGTGGGATGTTGATTTTTTCTAAAGGGTTAACAAACCGTTGATTTTAAATTGATATTTCAATTACATATAGTAATCTAGGGACATGTTTCCTCTCTAACGAAATTAAGGTGAGATCTAAGAGGTAATAATAATATTCACCCAGGAAACTTCTCAGAATACTCAGAAATGGGTGCCTTAACTACCACTCTTTTACATCACGAATGAGATGCTTCTTCCCCTTCTGTAAAGTGATGATTAATCGTGACACCGATCAGAAAAAAAAAATCTTTCTTTTAGTGTTGAAAATGCTTTAAAATATTAAAAAAAAAATACTTTAAAATGTTCTGTGAAATATTTTGGCTTCGAAAAGCTGTGTGTGAAAAGAAACAGCTTTTTATCTTAATTTTTTTATACATATATAATAAAAAAAGGTGAAGCAATGAAGAGCAAATAAAATTCTAAGCAGTTTTCTAGATAACGTAACATTTTTCTCGTATTTGATTCGGTAAATATAATTTACATTCTAAAATCAGCTTTATTTACTATATCATCGTGTACCTATAAATATGGTCCGTATTAGAAATTCGCGTCCTGTCCTTTTAAAATCAAGAGGCAAGGCCTGCGTAACGTAGCTTCTTAGTCAACCAGCCACCTATTACCCCTTTTTTGTTTCTGGCACCCCAGGCAAGAAGGCGCACTATATGACATTTTTTTTTCAAAGCGGTCGATAGATAGGCCGCACCTTTGTCAGCTGAAGGGTCCATTCATTTGTTTCATACAACACGTGGTTCTGAGTGACGTCTTAAGGCATGGACCAACTGAGCCTGGGGCCTCGTTTCGTTTTCAACTGTCTTAATAAGATTATGATCCGGATAGAGTTTTATTGGCCAAATATTATTCCCGTATATATTCTCCGAAAAACAGGGAATTTCAAACTACATGCCAACTGGCAAAAGTGGTAAGTCCATATTATTGCCCATGTTCAGGCTAAGGCCTAGTATCATAAACAACCATTCAACTCATTTAGTCGAAATGCGACCACCGGTCGAGCCAGTTTGTGCCTAGGTTTTTGAGATTGTAAATCGTAAACATTTGTTTCAAATTATATATATATATATACCATTTGAACTAGTATTTGACAACACATGCCATATACTGTCTACTTTTAAAGATCTCGGGTAGAGCCTACTTTTACATAAGGGCCCAGGGTCTCAAGGCGTCCTTGGTGATCCTACAACTCATCTGTGGAAAGGGTGATCCACTATTGTGAGAAGGAAATGTCAGAAATTGTGTACTATGCATCGGAGTGAAGTGTCGATTATGGCCACTATCCATATGATTTTCGACACGTGGCTTCAGAATGGGTGTAAGTCAGACAAGGTCTTGTCCTAGAAGAACGAATGGTGTTTGAGACAGAGTCGAAGGATACCATATATAAGTCAATGTTCTTTCCATTCTGGAATCGAAGGGAACTGAAAGGGTGTGAGACAATCATGCCGGAAGGTTTAAAAAGACGAATTGGAAAGTGCGAAAAAGAAAAAATGTGAGCTTCTGCTTGACTATTTTGGAGGATATTGGATGTTACTAGATCAGGCGGAAAGAGCCAATCCGACGACGACACTATAAAGTATCTTACAGTTGTATGTGTTAACTTGCGATTAAAAATTGTAAATAATAAAATAACTTAACTAAAGCTGTGGAATTCATCTCGCTACTTAGAAATTTTATTTAACCAGGAGTCACTACGTTATAGCTGTAAGAATGCCTCTGAATACAATCAGAAGCTTCTTAACGCTTTAACCTACATGTCAATAACTTATATATATATATATATATATATATTCATACATCATCATTAAGTACCCAACGAAGTGGGTGGGTAACGGTTAGTATTATATATTAATTTTGTTGAGCTACATGACTGGTGAAAAATGAGAAAGACGTCAGTATGTTTGATAATAAATCTGTACGGTATATTCCATGCTTACCATAAATACATAGAGTGGTGTTTATTTTCATAGCTATTAATTAAGTTGTCAAGCTTTATAATTGGAAGCAAACTTAACCCTCCTTCTCGCTCATTTAATTATCTAGAAGGAAATACAAGTAGAGGAAGAGAAGGAAACAATCTATCTTCTTAGGTGGTCTTGCTTTCAAGGACTATGATGTAGTAAATGTGAGAGAACCTATACAAGTCTATTCGATTCGAAAAGTACTGATTGAATAAATATTACTACTTATAAGCTCTTATATTCAGTAAGGAGAAAATAATCATCAGAGCGTTACTACAATGTATATTTACTCATATCTTAAAGGATTTCATCACCACATTTAAATTATTACATGCCATGAGAAAGAAAAGTTATCTGAAAAGATTTTTTTTTGTTGAAATTATTCTCCAACTTTAATAAATTCTCGGAATTGACGATGACTGAAAGCATGGATCTGATATAATTTAAGAATTGATGCAACTGACGCTAATACTTCTGACATAATTAAGCATTTTCCACATTAAAACCTTTAATGTACAATTAAGGATTCTGAACGCCAGCATGTACGGTCTTTGATACGAGAACAGCATCTTTATTCTTTCTACGCATGTCTTTGCCACCATGAACAGTAATGCACTTGAAGCTTTTCCACTGAAGATTGGTTTTTTGAACAATATTAACTCCTTTAAAAATATATTTTCCATTGGTCGGGCCGTGAATTCCAAAAAGCTCTTCGTGCCCTTCTTCCTTTTAAGTATCCCGCGAATAAAAAGTTAGGCCTGAGCAGTATCTGAAATATCTGCTGAACATTGCCAATGATTGTTTTTTTTTTATTAATGTCACACTCTAAACCAACATGAGAGCTATTTCGACGTACCACGTAATTTTGAACCTCGGTCAAATGACGCCTGAGCCGGCACTCCACTCTCCAAACTTCCACGCAATACCAACATAAGGATTTTGAGCCACAACAGATTTAATTATTCACGTGTATCAGAGTCCTACATGGCGGGTCTCAGTAGCGTAACTGAGAATGTTAATCCCTACCTGCAAAGTCAGTTATTACAAAGGTTATGTATATGGTGCCTGTCTTTGGGCCTCCTAGAATCCTGGCTCCCACAACGCGGGGTGCCCGCGGTAGCCAAGTGGTCAAGGTATCGGATCGCGGCTGGCCTTGTCGCAAGCTCGGACCCAGTACCACTAAAGACCTGCCGTGAAGGGGAGCGATGCACGTTAAATCTGTCGAGAGCTGAAACGTCCTCCCGTTGGAGTGGTGTGGTAGTTAGAAGAGGGGTACTAGCTCAGGTGTCATCCACGTCACTAGACCGTGGTTCAAAATTACGCGGTCCTCCGCCAAAAAGCCTTCGTGTAGCTGAACAGTGCGACGTTAATATTCACTCACTCGCCTACAATGCGGGGGTTGCAGGGGTGTACATTACGCCACTGGCGGGTCTTCAGTGGTACCAGAACTCAAAATCGCGACTCGCCAGCCTCGAGTTCATGACCATGACCTCTCAGCCACCGCAGAGTGAATATTTCTAAAGAAAAGTACTCTAGGTATTCGTTTTTGTTAGGTAATTAATATATTTTGTGCAATATTATCTATTTTTTTGAGCTAGTGTTTGTTGAAAAAGTGATGCTTTAGTACAATAAATTAGTTTTTCTGGGCGCATTTCTTCTGTTACAATTATAGAATCCTTGATGATTTGCTGTCAGTAATTGGTTCCAAAGTTTCTCTATTAAATGATCCAAGTTTCAACTCAAACGTTCCATGTTCATCACTCTCAGGTTTTAAGCGTACTGCTATACATTTAGCACTGTCATAACAATACGTAACGTACTATATCCGTTGGTTATCTTTGTCGCAATATGACATGTTTTTTATACTTCCCATAACAGAACTAATCGAAAAAGAGAACGAAGCGTAATGCGGCACAGCGCTGTTGGCCCTCAGGACTTCGTGGAGGAGTCAGTGTGCCCCTTAAGGTGAAAAAGTTTAAATACTCCTGCTCTAGAGCGATATTAATATTACACAAATTGAACCGAGAAATCTCCTTCCTGTTATTTATTTCTGTCTCTGTCATTATTAATTGTAATAAGTCTTGATGAAAACATTGATTGTGCACTGACAACTGTATAAGTTTTTTTTTTCAATATAAGTTTCATTACGTTTTACTTATACTGCAAATGATTTTTTTAATTGCTTAATTAAATAAAACTATTACTATCATACTGATAAGGTTATGTATATAACACATTCTTACTATATTTTTTGCAAAAAAATTCGCAAAAATTAAAAAGCATCAATTAGCCAAAGGAAGGATATATAATAAATACTCATTAAGTTAATATATTCATAAATACTCATTAACCAATTAAAAATAAATTAACAATTAGTAAAATACCAAAGGAATTTTTTCATTAAAATATGAATATAGTTATAGGGGAAAATAGTTGAGATAGAAAGAGAGGGTAGCAACTAAGTTAGTCTCTAATTTTCTTGGCAAACCGACGCATGATAAGATGATTATAGGTTTCTTGTGTAAGAGTGAAAAAAATAGAAGGTATAAACTGGGTGGTCTTACTTACGAAAAAGCTTGTAAACAAATAGCAATACCGTTTATTTACTACTGTGTTAGAGACCTTAACGATGGGGGAATTTTTTTTCCCTTGTACTTAAACCATTTATATAAGGATTCTCAAATTGACAACAAAAGAGCACTCAATTACATGGATTTTAGGTACCCAATATTTTTCTCCAAAAATAAAACAAATGCTCAAGCGCGGATCCTTTTTTTTGAAGTTATTTCACATGGAAAAGCAAATATACTTGTTTTTAAATTTCATATTTTTATAATTCTTAAATTTTTTTTTAAAAAATCATTGTTTGAGAAGTATATTTTAATTGTATTTTATTTCTTTTAAAAGAAAACTGTTAAACATTTTTTATTTAAACGAAAAGTGTTTTTAGAAGCAGGTATTATATAGCTTAGTTTTTTTCATAAGTAATTGATTTTTGATTTACAGTATGTAGTACTGCGTTTACTATATACCGTTTATTATATACTGGTGTTATTCACTAGTGATTAAGAAAATTTTCATTTTTGGTTAATTATTTCCAAAAGTACTGGATTAATCAAATCGGGTATAACACACAAATTGATTGATATAATGTTATAAAATAACTCATGGTATACTTGTGTGCATGATCGTATGTATAGCTTCATAAGGAGCAGGAAAATGTAAAAGAGGTGTTACAAGATGAAATTAGAAAAAAGCATTAACTGGAAGAATGGTTCACACTTTGTGTTTTATAGCTTTCACAACGTGAATTCATGTTGGCAGTAACACAGTTTATGAGTTTCTATCCATGACGAAGGTTAATATGCAGCTTCCCTTTATGTGAGGAACCACTTGGGTGGAAGACTGACTAAACCTAAGCTAAGAGTCCTGGCCTATCTATACAGTGCAGGAGTTCCAGGGCTCATCAGACGGCCTTGGCGCGCTTTAGAAGCGGTCACCTGCGTAATATGACTTTTGTGCAGGGGGTAAAGTCTTTCTTTACCTGTCCCTGCTCTCTCCCTGCTTCTCCTGCTCTCATCTTCTGGACTGCTGGGGCACTTCCCTGCGACAGTTGTATGAACAGCAAGACCTGGTGTGTGACATTATTACGCGGAATGGTCAAATGGACTTGGTGTAGGCTTTCCTGCTCCAAGGGGATTGGAAACAACATGAGTTTCTATGGCAGTTCGTCCCTTTCCCCAGTAATTCTATTTTCAAGTCTTTAATGTTTTAGGAGAGAGAAAAGGTGAATTGTAGTTTATCTCAAGTGAATCTCAAATGGACTGTATAGGGTTAAAGTCAGGAGAAGGGCTGACAAATATTTTCACTTTTTAAAAGTTCAAGCCAGATGAGCCCTATGAGGATGAGTTATCATTTATAAAAATGAAATCGGAATCGGTTGCACTTCTGAAAAGACTAGTATAAGCTTTGAAGATTCCACCCATACATCTCGCAGAAGTCAGTCATCTGTCAGAAAGATGTAGGTCTATGCTGATCATATCTGTCCACACACACATACACATTGAAATTTCCACTACCTTACTAGTCTCTTACTTGGATGTTAGAGAACATATAAAGGACTCCTGTTCCCTCTAGATGAAAGTAAGTCGAGAATTAGTGGTTAGTCTAAACATGCAAAAGAACAGTCTCCCACTGATCCCTGTTCCAATATCATTGTTCTCTGTATCATGTTAAACAGGTTCTCGGAGCTCACATTCGAGAAAAACACATACAACAAATTTTCTTGCAAAAAGACCTCTTTCATGTAGCTTTTTGGAAACAATGACCTCTGAAACTTGGGTTCTTTTGGTCGATTGAAGTTCACGAGACAGTTGAGAAGGTTTTGAATTCCTATTATGCTTCTCTGCAATGGACAAATATCAACCTTCATTTGTCATCTTGGTACATAGACAACCTTTTCAGGCCTTTTCTCTATAAACCCGGTCTCATCAAACTTTGTCTATAAATTGTACAAAATCCTGGTCTTTACACTAAGGTCTGCAGTAATGTGCACTTGAGACTTATACCTACCTCAAGTGTACCCTAAACGATTCATCAATTCATTCAAAAGTTAGTGACTACTCATTTGAACTGTCAACTTCTGAATTTCACCACAATGTAGCAAAAAAAAAATTTGGAGGTGTGCAAAGGAACGAAACACAAATATTGAGACTCGTGATTTTACGAAGTATTTTCTTCCAATACAATCAACGCGTACATGCACGCTTCCGTAATCGAAAATAAAATTTTGTTTCTCAAGAAGATTTAGTTTTAAACTTTATCAGTAATTTTCAAGAAATTCATCTAACTATGCAAGTTTCTTAATTTTCAATACCATTGTTGATTATTATATACTTTCTTAGAAATTCGACACAAATTTTATGATTGGAAACAATTGTTCAAACATACAAATGCTGTATACGGGGTTACTTTCAACTTACTTTCAACATCGCCAAAATTGGATAGCAAAAATGTAGGAAACAATATTGTTTTTGTTTAAAACTAACATAATGCAATTAAAAGTATAAGTTCTTTTGCAAAAATTTTTTCTGTAAGGGGCTGGAATAGTTTATTTTTAAGAAAGAATCAGTTATAAATAATATAACTTTAAGTTTGACATTGATTTTGTTTTTTAATTTAAATTTCTACAGTTTTAATTAATTCTAATATATTAATTTTTTTTTAGAGAAATGAATACAATTTCGAATACTAGAAATTCAAAAAAGAGAGTAAAGGATTATTTATAACCGAGCTATGTGTAATAAATGTTGTTCAATATATCAATACAGATCAGACAGATATGCTCAAGTCATGCAATTATATTATACAAAATTTTCCATTTTTTGACATTTTCTTTAACGATTACTGCCCCTTAAAGATTGTATATTTTAGACACGGCTATAAAATCTCCATAAAAAAAATGAAAAGTTATGAATGTACTCTTTTAAAAAAATATTTTTCTGGTAAATAACAAATCTGCCGTCGTTGTAGAAATAAGTTCTTTAATTTTGCGAGCTTAACAAATAGCTGTGAGATATGCGTAAGAAAATTGAGACTCATGAATTAAAAATGAAAAGGCATAATTTAAAGCTCTTGATAATTAAAATAAATTAAAATACGTAAATGGAAAAGTAGCTATCAGGTAACAAAGCTAATTTGAAGAAGTAAAAAAGCAACTACGCAGTCTTTTCTGCTCTCGAAGATACGGTTGTTGCTTCGGGAAGTTTTCTTTTCTTGCTGCCTAGTCTAAGAAGAATAGTACTTCATTAATGAATTCTTTGAGAGAAATCTGCTCAACAATCTCCTCGCTATTTGACAATGTTTTTCCTTCATTCTGTGAAAAATTTTAAACAAAGAACTTGCTTGTTTCCCGTTTTTACATGTTAAAAAATCAGTTAATTGCCATATTTTTTTTCTTCAAAATGTTAAAGAAATATAAAATGTTTAATAGGATGGATCGCGATTAAAAATAGGGGGAAAAAAGAATTATTATTAATCGGGATCCCTAGCAATGCGGGAAAAGTGTTCTATGGTATGCAGATTAGGAGAACGATGATTACAAAAATGATTTCAAAATTTAATGTTGCCACAAAGAGATTGAATTTTTGAAAAAAAAATGGGAAGATTTAATTTTGTTTAAATGATTTTAGATTTAAAATAGAATTATTTTCTACAATATAAATAACAAAAAGCGATGATTAATTATAAATGAGTACTGAGTAGTACAATGTAGCAATGCAACATTTCATAACTCCAGATTTTTGCCCCGCACCGTCAAATTAATCCAATCCAAGCTTTTTTCCGCCTTCTGCTTAGTCTCATGCACTGTAATTTCTACGGAAGTTTTTAAAAATTGAATACTAAAGAAGCTGTTAAAGAAACCTGATATTTTTTCTTTTCTTGTAACTATTTAGTAGGTGTCCTCTTATTGTAATAATTGTTAAAAAGTACAAAAATATCCGTTTTTCTTTTGCAAAAATTACTTCGACTTTTTATTTTAACCTAAACTTTATTCCCCTTGTCACAATACTTAACATAAAAATTAATTTCCCCCTTCGTCTATGTACCAAAGTACATCTTTCTGCATACGTAGGTTTTAAAATTCTGAAGGGAAAAAAATTTTTTTTCGATCCACCTTACCACTCAATATTTGTTAAACAATTTAATTAATTTAATTTAATTTATTTATTTTTTGCTTGTAAGTTACTAACGAACAATGGCGTAGCTAGCCCTTTTTGAGTCGTGCATCAAAATTATTTGGGGGCCCTTTTTTTGGAAGATACTTATGTGAAAATGTCTGAATGTTACACATAATGGGGCCCCTGTATCATTGATACGGCGGTAGCTACGCCCCTGCTCATGACTCTTGCATCTGAATGGATTACTGTTGGATAAAATTTAAATCTTAATGAACCAATGAAATATATACGCTTTTAAGGAATGTTCTATATAATATTCACCATTTGTCATATATTAATTGACAAGAATCACAGCTGCTTAAGACAAAAAATAACATTATGTTTTTCAATTTTTTTTTTATGTAAACATGAATAAAATGTCAAGTATATATACTTTTCCCAAAAAAGTTTACATTTGTTCCTTATATTAAGTATCTGTGTATATAATAAATACGTATGGTATAGCATAGATTAAATGCGCATTATTATTATTATATACTATCATTGTAATTTTATATATTGCAGAAAAATATAGGGAGAGGCAGAATAAAGATAAAATATTTTTCTAACACCTTCGTTGTTTATTACACCATACAGATATAAACAGCTATACTTTTCTAGCTTAACATACTGAGAATTTCTGCAAGCAAAAACTGTCTCACCTTAAATTATAAAATTGAAGCCGAATGTTTTGATTCATAAAATAACAAACATCTTTAACCGAATATCATATTTACTTTTATATTTGTGAGTTTAACAGCTATGGTTGAATTATTTTTTAGTGCAAACATACCGCGATAATAAAGGAGCAAGCGATTTTACGGTGTGTACTTTACATTTTATTTTTACTAAGGGTTTTTTATTACCTCTATATATTTTTCTAGTTAAATTATTAGTTTAAATCCACCTTGAAAATCTTACTCCCTTCCCCGTTATTTACTTATAATTCCTAGTTTGCTGAATAATAATGGTAAATAGAGGAATAATGCGTATTTATACTAAGAGTATTATTGGTGTTATCGACTTTACTGAATTCCCTGAATAACTCGATTCCTTGATGTATATTTTTAACAGGTTTGCGTGGGAAGCGATGGGGTTAACGGTTTATATTTAGGCTCTCAAAAATTGAGTTGAATTTTAATCGAATGTCATATCATTAATTTAATTCGGAAATTACTTAAAATGTATGTTACTGTTAAATCTCAAAAGTCGTTAACGTGCATATTAAATAACTAATCTACAAATTAACTGATTTGTTCCGTTAATATGCGGAATCAAGAATTATTAGCATTTTAACTAAATAATCTTCACAACAGCGGTTTCTGTGTCGTTAAAGTTCAAAAGTTTGTTTCTGTCATTTCTTTTCTATTAGGAATTTTGGTTGGAAACGTTGATTCATCCCAGAATAATTTATCCTAAATATTTAGAAACAGAGTGGCAGAGACCGCAAACGTATTCGATAAAAGACTCCTTGAATTACTTTATAGTAAATTTAATTATACGACGAACAGTATCTTCTGGAAACAAAAAATTAAATGTTAAAAGTTTCAATATTACAAAGTATGCCTGCATATACAGATATAGCAATTAGGGTTTCTGATTTCCCGGGAAATCCCGGGAACGTAAATGTCACTCTTGGGATTCTCGGAAATACATTAGATTTTCAAAAAATTCGAAAACATATTTTTAATTGATATCAATAATTATATAAAATAAGGATATATGTAAATTCCAAAATTTATACTCATTTATACATTCAGCTAAATATATATATATATATATATATACTTTAATTATTCTTTTTTAAAGTACGATTTCATCAAAATATAAATAAATCTATGCCTTTATCACTCAGCCTAGTTCTTAGCTTCATAATGAAAACCTGCTCTCTCAGCTTCAACTGATGTCGAAAGAATTGTTTTCAAAGCCTTCCCCAGTTTCATGTTTGAGGATCGATTTTCAATTATTTTTTAATCAATCCTGAATCAATTATTTTTCTAATGTTGTTACTAATAGATAAATATTAACAAATACTTGAGAGCATTTATTTTCTACTAGAGCAACGATCCCGTACGTTAAAAATATGAATTCTTGTGTTTAAGAGATTTTATTTGTGTAACTAATTTCTTGTTTATGAAACTGCTATATTTTTGTTGCATAAAATTAACTAAATATCAATGTAGGAATCGCACACAAAAGTTTAGTTAAGGTATCCGACTACATTCGGAACCGTGATTTTAAAAAAGCGCATAAATGGATAATTTTCATGATATTTAGTGTCACTTTGATCAGAATATATGTATAAAATTATTTTAAGGACATTTTGACAAAAAAAATTATTTAAATACAATATTTCGGCAAAAAATTAACTTAGAATAACCTTTTTTCCAAATGTTCTCCTTTTGTGAAAAATGCTTCTATTGTAATAACATTTTGCCTGTATATAGGTCAGACCTCTGTACAGAGGCTCGACTATGATTTTAGAAAAATTCATATTATTTTCAGAGTTACAACCCATTAAAATAATTATCGGCGTTTTTTTCTTAAAATTTCTCCCCTCTGTTGTCGTACAACATGGATAAACCCACTTCTAAGTTATATATTTCAAAAATTCTAGTTGAGTCTCTGTACAGAGGTATGAGCTATATACAGGCAAAATATTATAATAGAAGCATTTTTCACAAAAAGAGAATATTTTGAAAATTGTTCATTCTATGTTCGTTTTTTGTCAAAATATTGTACTTAAATAATTTTTTATTGTAATACTATTCTTAAAACAGTTTTATATACATTTTCTAATCTAAGTGACACTAAATATCTTAAATATTATCTATTTATACGCTTTTGCAAAATCACGGTTCCGAACGTAGTCGGATACCTTAAAAAAAAATGGAAAGTAAGAAAAGTTGTGAGATTTTTCTGAAATATTATTCAGCAAACAGTTTGGGAGTTCATTCCCTATATCCGAAAGTGTACGAAAAAAAATTTAAAAAGCAAATTAAATAATGAGCAGTTTTAAATACCTACGTTATCAACGTAAATCAAGATATTAGAATTTTATCAGGATAGTCGTGCTGGTAGCTAACGAAATGGTATTCTTTTAAAAACTACATTCTTTTAGTAAGCGAAGCGACGTTGAACAGACAGACCGGAACTAATCAGGTCCTACAAGCTACAAATATTCCCTTATCCCTACATTTCTTATTACGTTCTTACCCCACTGCTAGGGGACATTTCTCATTACAAGGAATTTAGGGTAAGCGATCACAAATTGCAGCCGTAATATCGGCTGAAATTTATATCATAGATCGAAATCCATAGTCCAGTCAAAACTCGCTACCTCAGATTATTTCAGCCCCGTCTCATTCCAGGGAACTAAGTATCATTCCCATGAATACAAAAAGTATGAAAATATTAGGATTTCCCGTGAAAGAAACCCTAATAACAATGTAATTCAAAGTGTCACCAATCTTTAAATTGAACTAATAAGTAAGCATACTTTTATCGTATGTTTCGCAAATTCATTTCCTTAATTGTAATAATATGTTAAACCATTTGATACTTTGTATTGTAGTTTTTCAATGGATTGAGGATTGATTCTATCAACAGTGTATTGTGTTAACTTGATTCTTTAGAAATCAATAAATGTACATCATTTAATTTAAGGGAACATAAACATTACTATTGTTGCACCTATTTTCACTTTAACAAGTAGATAATCTAAGAAATTCGCAGGTAACATAGGTAATTTGAGAAATGAAACAATATTTTCCGCAATATTTTGACGGATGATCCTAGTTATTTGCAGATTACCATGCTAATCTACAGATGAAGTGATTTCTGCACTTTAGCGACAGCATATATATATAAGAAATAAATGAAAGGTAACACACTGAAAAAACACTCATTTTCACAGTTACACAAAGTTACACTTTTTTTTAGATAAGTTTTGCTAACAGATCATAATGTTTCTTTTGAGCAGTTTCAAATTTCCTACTTCGAGGTTGACGTAAATAAATATTGTAAATCGAAAAACAATATCCAAGAAATAATTACAGTGTTAAATCCAAGAACATTAAGAAATGTAACTGAATATAGTCCAGAAAAAGTTTGACTGTGTGAAGCAGAAAAATGCCTACGTGAAAGATTATACTAGATATTTTAATTCTAAGTAATTTCAAAAAGAGTCAAAAAATAAATAAATAAAAAATATATAAAACTTGATGTGTTTTTTCCTTAAAACCCACTTAGTTTTTCAAGTAACAAGTAACTTTAACACCAACCCCGATATGCTTACATTCATCCTCTTTCCTCTTAGTCTATTTTTTCGTTTTTGACGTAAAAAAAATATTTAACACAGATTTTTACTCTTCAGGATTATTTCTACAATGAAATTCCCTCGTGCAGTAGTAAATACACTAATTCAAAATTTTATTTTCCTATCTCTGTTATTATCATTACCGGAAACAACAACAATCCCCTCAACTGCTTTTGACGAGATTCGCAAATATCGTAATTATGACTTCGCTGCGTTTTGCATGGTGATTGTCTCGCCTGTTTCCAAGCACCCAAGATGACCACTGGCGCCCTTAACTGATTGCGATCGTCTGAACTTTGGAAATGATGGCCTGGTCCAAGTCAACCCTCGAGCTTAAAAAGGCGGAAAACAATTTTTGGAAATGTGTGTTAGATTGCATTGTCAGATAGCGCTTACCATAGTATTCTGGAAAAAGAAAAGGATTGGTAATTTTGGTATTTCCCAATGTTATACGTGATATATCTTATAGTTGGAAAAAAGTAAAAAAATATTAAACCTGTTTAAAAGAATTTTTCCCCGAGAGGTAAAAATAACGCAAGTGTGTGGAATTTAAGTATTGTTGTGTGTAATTTGAACTACTTTTATAATTTTTTTAAAAGAACTCTGAATTCTAAAATGACCTTATTTCCTATAGTTCAACTTTTTTTTTCTTTTTCAGTTTATGTTGCCATTTTAGGCTCATATAGCATTTTTGTTCAGAATTATATTTAAGACAAGGAAATAATCAAGAATGTCTTATTATAGTAAACACAGTTTGAGGAAAATTAAAACTTTTTAAAAAGTAAATTTGTGTTAAGTAGTTTACATGAATGAGAAATAATAAATATAAGGAAAGCTGTGTCGAGTTTGAAAAGTATAAAATTGAAGCTCCTTCATGAATTCAACTAAGGAATTCAATTTATTTTATATATATATTTAAAAAAAATCATTACTTAGTCAATGCTTTTTTAAAATTAGTGCTGATAATTAATTCCCTTTCATCATTATTCTTAAAATATTCCAGAAAAATCTTAGCATCATTTCTAACTGATTTCCTTTGGTGATGTTCCTTTTCACAATATCTGTAACAAAAATCTGCTTAAACAGAATGTTTGCTTAATCCTGCAAAATTTACTGCATGAGTATTTCTCTAATTGTTAAAGGAAAATTCTTCGAAATTGATTCGAGATGGAAAAATGTATAGTCTCACTTTTTCTATTTGAATATAATGGTTTTATTTGTAACATTTAATCGTTGTGAAATTAGCCAATGAAACGAATTATATTTACCACTTCTTCACTAGCTAAGACCTGACGGCCTAGTAGGGATTAGAGGCCCGTAATATTTTCTGAAGCCTATAGTAGTCCTGTAAATGTTAAAGGTCCATGGTTTTGTAGAAATTGATAATTCTGTTTCATAACTTAATTATCAAGTGCTGGGAAAATAATCTGAAGTGTGAAAAGCCTGGAGACTTCTTATAGGATCGATTTCGTTATGATTTGGACAGTTTAAAATACTTCAGCTCCCCCAAATTATGATTAGAAGAGTTTCTGTACATGAGTGCTCGAGGTAACAAAGTTTTGTCATTATTTTTAAGTATTGTTAGCATCAGTGGCGCACATAAGGGGGTCCTCGGGTCCGGACCCCCTACCCCCAAAGCCCTTGATTTTTTTTCGATTGATTATAATCCTATGCATATTAGTAAATAAAATTTAACCAAGTATTTATTAATAATTAATTTTATTAATGAATGGTAATTATTCATTCAATAATTAATTTTTACTGTTTTTTTTTTGTTCCCTAAAATTTATAAAATCAAAAGAATATGTTGGGCGGCATATTGGAGCATGATACGAGAATAGTGCTTTCGACCCTGGACCTCCTCCCGTTGAAAAATTTCTGTGTGCGCTACTGGTTAGCATTAACAATTAAATTATTTACAAAACTTATATTGAAGATATGAGGAACAAAGGATTATTTGTGAAGATCTTAGGTCAAAATGTATTATTTTATTTAAATAATCTGCACATGCAAAACACACACAAGAACGACTTAAAGCTTTGGTGTTTTTAAGATTCATGAGACAATTTTTTTATAGGGGGAAGATCCAGAACTCCTCGAAGGCTCTCGAATCGTGAATTCCTAACCCTTTTTTTGTTTCACGAATTACTGTTAATAAATGGGAAGGACAAATTTCAGCAGAGAAAAAATTTCCCTTATGCGTATTTATATAAGGGTATGAAATAAAACTGCAGAGAAAACCATTCAGCTAAATGAAAAATAATCAAGATATAAAAATGTATGAAAAAAGAATGAGAAGTGTACATTTTCGAAACATAGCACATTTTTATTTATATATTATTTATCATTTGAATAACAATTAACAAAGCCTAAATAATGATGTGGATATATGCGAAATAATGTATATGAATTCAAAGTATAAAAAACATTTCAAATAGGATTTTATTTCTGAAGTTATGTAGCCTGTTATTGTCTTGAATTAGAGTTTTAAAAACTGATGGATATATTCTTAATGACAAGTGCAACTAATATTTTTTTTATAAAACTCAATAACTATATAGTTTTAAAATAGATATAAAGATGATTAGGCTTTTTCTCTTTCAAACTTAAGTTTGATGGCAAAGTAAACCGTAGCCACCGACCCTTCGTTCAACAACCCCAAAAACTTTTTTAAGGGGTCAGTTTTGATCATCTCAACGGCTGTAATTATGTATAATTTAATTACATTTATTGAATTATTAAATGACTTTCATTAATTTAAATAATTTCATTACATTTATCAATTAAAAATTTCTGTTAATTATTAATTTACAATAATTTAATTGCAATTGCGCATAAGATGCCCTAAGATATAATTTTATACTACATTTTAATTATAGATTTTATTAATTATAATAGAAAATTAAAATTTATTAAATTCGAAAAATTTATGAAATTTATATTGTAAAATATTCCTGCCAAAGTATGGATATTAATAATAAAAAAGAATTTTTGAATTTTCTTAAAGAAAAAACGTCAAAAATGAAGCGAAAAATAATTTTACGTTCATAAAATTTCGATATTTGATTTAAACCCATTTTTCTTAACTATTCATTGAAATATTTCCCAATGATCAGTTGGTTATTCTAATGCGTAACTAAATTTTATTTATTAAGGCTATCTTCGGCTAATGTTAAAGAATAGGGGCCGAATTCGGAATATTTTTTCAGATATAAAAGTACTCTAACATTAATATTACATTCTGGCTACACTATCTTGTAGAGAATCACTTATTTTATCATACCTCATTTTTTACGAGTTTTGACACATTTTTCCTTTTATAAAATGTGTTTTGCATTTTTTTTCCTATACCGTAATGCTAAATGAGCTATCCCTTCACATGTTAAAAGGAAAAACTAATTATTTATGAAATATTTTGAAATTTTAAAAACTATATTATAAACAAATGCATGAGTTACAATGCCACAAATTTTTATAAAAACTGAGGCATTTTTTCTGTCTGAAAATGTGCTCCGCATCAAGTTCACGCTCATGCATATAGCGAAAACAGCCTTATTAAAATATACTGAATTTTTTTGTGGAAATTTTTGGAGGTTTGCCATATCCTGCACCCATTGGCCAGAATCCTAAATCCTTGACTCGGCCATTTGCAGAGATATTTCACCGAATCTCTGCAAAAAATTTTCTCGCCGAGCAACAATATTCAATTGAATTAAGGCTGCTGTTGCTTGGTGGTCATGATCACGAACTCGTGGCCGGAGTTGTCGAATCGCGAGTACTAGACTTGATGCCTCTAAAGACCCACTGTGCAGAAGAGCTTATGCATGTTAATTCTGTCGTAGCTCTAATTCCTCACGTTGATGGCGTGTGAAAGCTTGGAGAGTGAGGTGTTCAGGTGTCATCCTTGTCACTTGACAGTAGTCCCTAATTATACAAGGTTACCTTAGAACTCGCGACGTTTATAAACTCACTCGCTCAACTTATTTGATTAATTATTTAAATTCTAAACAGGAAGATGTTTAAACGCGAATACGATCTGTTACTTTTCGAGGTATTTTGATTGCTTTTGTAAATATCTTTGAATAGAACCTGTATCTTATTGCACTTTAAAGCTTTTACTCTTTGTGTTTTTATGCTTAGTTCATTCAGATGAAAATTTGAGGAGAGATACAGAATTCTAACAACATCAGCCCTCAAGGCCGCTTTTCCTCTTAAGCACACTAAGCACATGCCTAGGGCGCAAAAAAATGAAGGTAGAAGAAAAGAGAAATTTTGGGGGAAAAATTGGAGCGAGTGACAATTGGAAGTGCGTAAGTCGCCGGGATGTTAAGAACGGCCCTGCCAATCCTTCTGGATTATGGAGTGTTTTAATTTTCAAATATGTTTAAATATGATTAAAATTGTTTCGTGTTAAACAAGAAATATATAGATCGTGTTTATTAGGGAAGGGTTTGTGACAGGCTCATGCGTCTTTTCTTTAACATGTCCTTTGGGTACTTTTGGGGCCAAGATTAATGGCAACCCTTTTCCAACCAAAACTCAAGAAGTGAAGCTAAAATGCAAATTAGATAGCTTTTAAAAATAACAGAAGTTTCAGAAAGTGGAATGGCAATTGGGGGAATGCTATGTAAGAGATTGATACAATTGTGAAAGGACGGCCAACAGAGGTTATTCCGAAGATAAAGCCATTAGGTCAAGGTGTATACCATTGCACTCGCGTAAAGACGCCACTTCCTAGTATCGGAGCTACGATTGGATTAAGGTAGGATTGACTATTTAATATTAGGACGTGCGTTATTATTGGAATTGAGATTAGGCGGGTTAGATATTGATAGTGGTCCGAATTACTTCTTTCGGTATTACTTATATTGTGTGTTTGTTCACCGTAGATTCTCACATATATAATTATCTAATCTGTTAAAAGTTTAAGTTTATTAAGAATTTAAAGACATATTAAGAATATAGACATGTCTGTTCCTTTAGTAAATCCTACAACTCTAGCTCACGCGGATAATCAAAGAGAGGGTCACCCTAGGGGGGCACTTTCACAGAGTTTATTAGTTACAATTAAGGCTGTCTTCGGTAAAAGTAAGAGAGCTTGAGTTAAACGCGAAGCACATTTTCAGACAGAAAAAATGGATTTCTATGGAAAAATTTGCAATATTATAACTCATATCTTTGTTGACAATATAGTGTTTTTAAAAATGCCAAAATATTCCATGAATACTTTCTTTTTCGTTTTAATACGTGAAGGCATAGTCCATTTAACATTAACCGTATAGGAGAAAAAACGCGAAACACATTTTATACCAGAAAAAATGAATGAACTCGGTTAAAAATGGGAAGTATGATAAAAAATTCTGCTTTCTAAACGATAGTGAAGCCAGAATATCATATTAAGGTATCCGACTACTTCGGAATCGTGATTTTGCAAAAGCGCATAAATGAATAATTTTCATGATATTTAGTGTC
The DNA here is from genome assembly GCA_019973955.1 of Trichonephila inaurata madagascariensis. Classification (NCBI taxonomy): domain Eukaryota; kingdom Metazoa; phylum Arthropoda; class Arachnida; order Araneae; family Nephilidae; genus Trichonephila; species Trichonephila inaurata. The sequence continues at coordinate 42,549 of BMAV01001900.1, forward strand.
ACTTAGATTAGAATACATGTATACAGTTGTTTTAAGGACATTTTGACAAAATTATTTATACAATATATTGGTAAAAAATTAACTTTGAATAATTTTTTTTCAAAATGTTCTCCTTTTGTGAAAAAGGCTTCTATTATAATAATATTTTACCTGTATATAGCTCAGACCTCACTACAAAGGCTCAACTAGAAATTTGAAATATATGACTTACAAGTGGGTTTATCCATATTTTACGACAACAAGGAGGAGCAATTTTAAGAAAAAAACGCCGATAATTATATATATATATTTCAATTAGTTGTAACTCTGAAAATAATGTGAATTATTCAAAAATCATAGTTGAGCCTCTATACAGAGGTGTCAGCTATATGCAGGCAAAATATTATAGTAGAAGCATTTTTCAGAAAAGAACATTTTGAAAAAAGATTATTCTAAGTTATTTTTTTGCCAAAATATAATATTTAAATAATTTTTTTTGTCAAAATGTCCTTGAAAATATTTTATACATGTATTCTAATCTAAGTGACACTAAATATCATGAAAATTATCCATTTATGCGCCTTTTTAAAATCACGGTTCCGAACGTAGTCGGGTACCTTAATATTTAATTTCTTTTATATCTGAAAAAATGTTCCAAATTCTGGTCCTATTCTTTAACATTAACCGAAGACATCCTTAAACATAACAGCAGGTAAATTGTTATTTTCAGACTTAGAACAAGAGGCCCAGTTCAAAAATATCTCCAATTAGTGTTCCACAATCAAATAGCTTCTGATCACACTTCACTTCGTAAAAAAAGAGTATGGAGCATTACCTTCTAATATTTTTCGCTATTTGTCATCCATGGAAAAAATATTTTCTGTTTAATTTTTAAAATTAAAATTATGTGTCTGGATCCAATTAAGATTTATAAAATTATTGTTTTGAAAATGCTTATTTAAATTTTATTTTTGTGACTTAATTTTTTTTTTGTTTTGTTACATCAATCAAAAATTGATTTGATAACACAAGATCTTCATAACTGTTATTATTTCTGTTTGTATCTGACTCTTAATCCCAAGATAGTCAATGACTGAAATCTCCATTTGGAAGACTGTTTTAGAATTCTTCTCGGGCTTTAGAACCAGGTCTGCTCTTTATGAAAGAGTATTTGGGATCATTACGATTGTCTTATTCATTTAACTTATTAGACTTCCTGGCCTTGGAGATTTTGATCTTTTAAACTTTTGAAGCAGAGTGTTTTCTTGCATAACTTAAATGGAATATTTTCGTTTTCCATAACTCTTAAATAAAGTTATGGAAAAAAATTATACAACGATCCATAAAAAAAATTATTCTCGATATATGATAGATTTATAGTAAATACTTCATTTCTACAATCTTATTTCTAGAAAATAATGTGTTTCAATATGGCGGAAATCTGATATTTAGTTCTAGTGTATTGTTTACAATAACATTTGTAATTTCTTCATTTTCTTGATTATTTTTATTCTTGAGTGTTTTTGAATGAAAATTTGGATTTAGTACCAAAAGTAAAAACTTTTTTTTTCGAAGATTTTACAACAAAATGGAGGAATATGTCTTGCATCAAATGAATTATCTCTCACGAGATTACTGAGGAATTCAATTTGTGGTACATTTAGTAATAATTTAATAATTTTTAGCTTACAATGAAGAACAAGAGATGGCGCCATATATAAAGTGAGAAAATTTTTAATTTAGTTTGCTATACAAATTAGAGATGGCACCACTGTACAGTTCTAATCTGTCTGGGAATTTTGAATTGGAATCTTTGGAATTTTTTCCTTCGGAAGGAAAGCGTCAATAACAAGTAATATAAAAAAATATTTTTTAAGTCAATTCCTACATAGATCAACAACGAAAAATTTTATTTTAGCTACTTTTTATTAAATAGTTACAATTAATATAAATATGTATATACATAGGACAGGATCACAACATTAAGTGGTAATTAGTTTTTTTAATTATCATTAAAGTATCGTATTGTCCTTTTCATTTCAGTCCAACTGAATGCTTTAACACGTGAGGAAAAAAACCTTTTTTCAAGTTTTGACACAAGTCGCCAAAATGGTCGCTAAGTCGCCAACGTGGCTGTATTTGTAATTCTTTAAATAATTAGTTTTAACCAATTAATTTTTATTTATTATAATTAAATTATTGTATTGTCATCCAAAATGATCCTGTACATAAAATTTCAGCTCAATTCAGCGCTTTAAAATGTATTTTATTAACGATTAAAAATTCCACCAAGATAAATAAATAAATATACAAATATATAAATAAATATAGAGAGAGAGAGACAGTGCGAGCTAATAGTAGTAATTGAAAGACAAATTTAGATAATGCATATCTCATTTGTGTAATAGATGTGACGTCATTTTATATATCATTCGAAGTTGCATATTTTTATCTAAACTGTTTTATTAATTGTTTCTAAATATCATATTTATTTTTTAAGTTATAGAAATCTGAATCTTCTTTATAAGTTGGTTCGACATTTTTATACTCTGTATTCATGTATGTTCAGATAAAAGGAGGACTTATAAAAACAAAAATATTTTAATTTTTTCTTCCGTCTTTCCTAAGGTAATATGTGAAATGATTGACAAATAATAGAATTATATAGTTACTTAAAAAAACAAATCACATCGTTTTTAACTTTCTGCATTAGGAAATAAGTTATTAGAAATATAATTTACACTTGCCTACGAAAGTCTGCGTACCAAAAATCATCTTACGTGTTTATGCTATAATTACTGTTAAAATCTCGCTTCAGAAAATCAACCTATCTCTCAGGGATTCTTCAAAATTTCCTTGTTCAAACAACAACAAAATCCACCTTAACATGAAAAGACAAAAATGACTACAAAACAAACATCAACCACCCCCACCAAAAGTCCACGTGCAATTACAAAATAGTTATTTAATTTTATTTTTTTTAAAAAAATAGACCTTTTATTATGAGATAATTGCACCAAGTCGTGTTTTTAGGTAATTATAATTTTCTATAACGATTTATTTGGAATTTGAGATTTGAATGCTTGTGTGATTCCATGGTAGATAACAGAAAAGAGATCAATGTATTAATGAAAGAAATATCATCTTAGATATTTAAAAAAGAGGGAAATTTTTAAAATTAATTGGCTGAAACTGTAAATAGGAGACATTCATTGATTCAAAAATGGTTCACAAACTACAAATCAACTAAAATGTTAACGTCCAAGCTATATATAAGATCCAACCACCAGTTTGCAGTGTCACCTGGAGAATCTTGCTTTGTAATACGTCCTGTAAAAATAAATCGAAGACTATAAGCTTCCAAAATAGCTAAAAGTTATTCCAAAAAAATGCGACTTTAACCACAATTCGAAAAGAGCTGAAAAAAGATGACTATCATGCCCGAGTTGCACTCAAGAAGCCATTCATCTGTCGAGAGAACAGAGTTAAGAGAATGACCATTGCCAAAAAACACTTAAATATTATACATAATTATTGGGAAAATGTAATATATTCAATTGAAAGTAATTTTTGTATTTTCGGCATCAAAATGACAAAAATATGCTGCAAAAATTTCTGTACAGACCTTAAGAAAGAGAATGTTTTTCGACTATTATACATGAAGGAGAGGAGGCATAGTGGTTATAATGGTTCGGGGGTGCATAGAAAGCCTTTAGGTTGGTAACCTGGAATTTATTGAATCAACAATGTACGAAATTGATTACTTGAACTTACTGAAGTATCAGGACAAGTACCGAGGAACTTGTGGTGAGTGATGATTTTTATTTTCAGCAGGACAAGGATGCTAAGCAAATGGCTTACATACTGAAGTCATGGCTGTTCTATCACGTCTCCAGTCCCATGCACAATGCAGCATTTGTTAGATTTACTCGAGTGGATAATCAAGGAGCCCGTAATAACATCCAAAGAAATGTTCCATTTTTCTACCATGACAGATTTGAGCAAAATAACCGCAGAAGAGACAATTAATCTAGTTAAATCCTTGCCAAATATATTGAAAGAGTTATAGAAAGAACGGAATATAGCTTAAAAAAAGTATTAACTTTTAGTTACTATCCATTATTTCGAGTTTTTTCCAGTGAACGCAGACTTTTGACGCACACGATTCGTTTCGGTTTCAAGTTATAAATATTTGTATTATTTTATGCAGTAATCAGGTGATTCTTGCTTGCACTATTTGAATTTACAACGTTAGAGGAATCAATAAAAAGTTTTATTGATTCGGAAAGACTTCATTTAATTTTTGTGATCTTTGCATGAATATGAAAGGTGATCGTATGTACGCAGACTTTAGGGAAGCAAGTGTATAAGCACGCGCGCGCGCAGAGCAATGACAGATTTATCACTTATAAAATAAAAAAGAACTTTAATTTCAATTTACAGTCTTATTCATCTGATTGTTAATATACATTATTTTGAAATTTTTATAACCTTTTAAAACAATTTCCAGTACAAGAAATAGTTGAATTGTTACAATAGCATTTATTACATTTTTAAAGGTCACAAAGCAGTGATGAATCTAGAGTTTTGGTAAAAGGGTCTAGAGCATAGAAATTTTGTATTGTTGTTACCACTTTAAAAAAAGAGAGAGAGGGATTAAGAACAATTATAAAGTGATTTTAAAAAATAAGAAATTATGGTTTAGCTCTAGAAAGGAGGTATGTATAGGGGTGGGGTGGGGAGGGTGAGGAACTATAGCCCCATAGCTCTTTTCATGAATTCGCCGCTGTGTGCATTTTAATTTAATTCAGGAATTACAAAACATAAAGAAGATATTTTTAGAGTAGTTCAGCAACAAAAAAAAATCTTCATTACATACACTTACGGCTACAGAAAAGTTGTACCATGAAGGAGATATCAAAAATAAATTTATTGGGGGGGGGAAATAACATAAAATACAAGGGTGAAGTTAAAATAGCAGACGTGTTTGACAGTCAGAATACGAAAAAAAGCATTTTATGTAACATCAATAGGTGGTATTTAATGATATTCGTATCTTACCAATCATCGGCCATATGTTCAATAAGTGTCAGATCAGTAGAATGGACAGACCTAGACAGCTGTACAATCTGGTGGACAATGAAGAATTGTTAAAACATGGTCGCAGGCAAGCTTGGAAATTAAGGGATTGCAAAAAACTTCAGTATTTCAGAGATGCATTGGTGACTGTTGAGTGTACCAGCGTATAAAGAATGTGGGAGAATAAAATCCAATCACATCTCAAACCATAACGCGAAGTGAAGGACTAGTGTGATGACGCATTATGCAAGAGTCCAGCAATCTCTTGCCATGGTGCCGCCGGACTGGAATATGATTATTGCGGCAGAATCGTGATTAGTCTGAAAAACCAATGTAGTGATATTCATTTGTGCATGTCTGATGTTTAATGTACAATTGCAGCCACACACATCAGTGGTGCACATTCAGAGATAATCGCAGCAACAGACACTTTTCTGAAACTCCCCTCTGCTGTAGATTGTCTAATTTTACGGATTGGCACACTTTATTGTGCAACAGAACCTAGTTCTCACTCTAAGGTTCTCGATGATGCAGTGTGACCCATCATTGCCCTACGCACAACTTGTTTGCTCTTAAGCTTGTGGGGTGACGAGGCTGGTTTAAACCTTTCCGTTGACCGATCTTCGTTCCCCCTGCTATCGTCAATTTCATATTCGCATTACTATGGCTTGACTTTGTCCAACACGAGCATCAATTTCTAGAATGAAAAATCTGTTAACTACGCAAGCTTCAATTCTTCCTACGTCAAATTCAGAATTGTTTTCCCCAGTGATGTACACAAAGGGGGGGGGGGGGGTTCAAACCTCCCCCTTCCTTAAACCCACACTAAATCTTTAATTTCTACCATCCAGATCAGAAGTGTCAAACTCGTATGATATTACGGGCCACATTGTCTATTTTATTATAAGTTGGGGCCGCATGTTTATACGATCTTCAAAAAATCAATAAAATACGATTTTTATTATGCATTTATTAATGTAAAGCTTAATGTATTGTATATTACACACATGTAGTCGTTTGAATTTCATGTTATTTTTTAAACTTAATCTATACGTAATTTATATTTTTAATAAAATAACAAACTTTTTTTTAAGAATTTCAATTTAATATATTACTTTTTATAAGATATTTGACATCAACTTTTTCCCAAAGCAAGTCATCAAGATTTTATTAAATATACTGAACTGATGTAGTTTTTAAAATTTACGATAAATATCGTTTGAGGTTAATCTTATCTTTTTGAATTCTCGCTATTTTTCATTAAAGACAATAATTGCCCGCATAAATAAGTGCTTCAGAACGTAGCCATTATTAGCATAACAAATAGTAAATTTTAGCAAAAAGATCTGCTGATAAATACGAGTATATATAAGAATCTAGAATTCCAACTTCCTCAGATTTTTGCTTCAACAAAGAATCACATTGGATTTCAATTAATTTATTTGTAAGCTTTCATCAACAATTTCAGAATCGATAGAGATAAAGTAAAAGTACAAAATTATATATAACTCGCAGCTCTTAAAATTAGAATTAATAATTCCGTTTCAAACAATTTAATTTTGTGAGCGTATTCAGTAAATTTAAATTTATGGGATTTAATCAACAGATATTGACATATTTAAAAGTGAGACAAATTTTCTTTTTCTATTTATTTTCACAAAAGTAATAATATTTAATATTATCAAATACAGTTGTAACAACATGATTTTTGCCTTAAAGCTTAAAATTAAGTTGACTAAGATGGATTGTAATATCAACTGAGAAAATCAGGTCCTTTATCCATTGTCCATCTTTAATTCGGTACGTTCATAATATTTTTATTTCCAAGAAAATTATGTAATTTCGTTCAGCAATTTGAAGAACCATTTTAACACTTTATGATTTGAAATCCATTGAATTTCCATTTAATATGGTAAATCGTTGAATTCATTCTCCATATCTTCAAGAAATGAAGCTAATTTACGATGATTAAGTATATATTCTCGAATATAATTTACAATTTTGGTGACTATTTTTAAAACATGTCATATGTTTAAAACTTTGGAGCACAGTACCTACTGGTGTATAATATAATTGTTGCGAACGCACCCAAAGAGCGAAGGAGAGTGATTGATTGACCCGAGGAGGGGCGAGCGCCTAATAAATCTTAGTCACCCAAGGAGCGAAGGGGTGACTGACCCTAGGAAGGGGTGTAAGCGTAGTTTTCTCTTTTCTCTGGTGGCAACAGGGGGAGGAAAAGCGCTCCGAATAGAGAGGGAAGGTAGTTCCTCTAGATGCGCTTGGAGGAAACGGATGGCTATGAGCGTGCGCGATAATATTTAAGCTTTTTAATGCATCCTTGTAAATACTTAATAAATGTTTTATTTAAATTGAGAAACACTCGTAGCCACATCATTTATTTCGCACTTAGTTTACAGTTTGTGAATAAGTTGTGAAGTTGAGTATTGAACATTTTCTGGCGCCCCCGGGTGGGCTACGAGTGTTAGAAAAGCATTTTCGAATATAAGAAAGTAGAGCATGGATGCTTTAAAATTGAGACGCACGCCGTTGAGGACAGCCTTCACGAAGGCTGTAAATCATCTTCAGGAAATTATCGAAAATGATCCTGTAGATATGAATGCCGTAGAAACTGCATTTGAACAATTAAAGGTAAAAAGCGCAAAACTTAAAGAAGTAGAAGATGCAGTTTTAGAATTAATGATCGAGTCAAACTGTACGCAAGAAGCGTACAATATTAAATTTGAAGCCATTGAAGGCTATGCTGAAAAGATGATTGCCTGGCAAGTCCGCGTGAAAAATATCATGAAGACAGATGCTTTGGGACAGAAGGACAACCACAGCCTTGTCACATCTTCATCTTCATCTCTGCGTCTTCCCAAGATTCAGTTCCAGCAGTTTTCTGGAGAGTTGACGGATTGGCTGCGTTTCCACAACCAGTTCAAGAGAATCCATGAAGATGAGAGCATTGATGATGGGGACAAGTTTCAGTTCCAAAATCCCGGGCCAGGGATATAGTTGAAAGTTTTCCGGCGACCCCTGAAAACTACAGAAAGGCTTTTGAATACCTAAAAATGCGGTTCGGACAAGAGGATGTCTTGATTCAAGTGTATGTCCGAGAACTCTTAAAGCTGGTTCTACAGAACACAGAAGTCAAGAAAGTAAATTTATCTTCGCTGTATGACAAGATTGAGGCCCAGCTACGCGCCTTAGAATCCTTGGGAGTCACCAAAGAAAAATATGCAGCCATGCTGTTCCCGATGGTGGAATCCTGTCTTCCCGCTGAAATTCTGCGCGCCTGGGAGAGATACGTTGGCTATTCATCAGATGAATCAGGTAAGAAAGACCTTGATTCTCTTATGAAATTTTTATCGATAGAGGTTTCTAGTGAGGACAGAATAAAACTAGCTAGGAATAGTTTTGATTCTGAGAAATTTAATTATAAGAAAAAATTAGGAAATATTTCCACTACTGCAACTGCTGCAGATTTATTTAATAGTAACTTTAAAAACAGGAAAGACTTTAAATTTAAGAATAGTAATGATAATTGTATATTTTGTGAAAAAACGCATGCCTCTGAAAATTGTTGTGAAGCAGCTTCTATGCTATATGATAAGAAGAATGCTGTGATTAAGAGAGGCGTGTGTTATATTTGTTTAAAAAGGGGTCACATGTCACATTCATGTAGATCAGATGTTAAATGCATAATATGCAATAAACGACATTATGCTGTGTTATGCTCTAAATTGCCTTTGAGATCGGGTTTGGAAACCGAAAGTGCAAGCGTTGAGAATAGCACGACTGCTAGTTCATCTAGCTCTAATGTTTTGGCTAATCAAGCTTGTACTTCTGAAGTTCTCTTGCAGACTCTTGTGGTTGTGTTGCAAAACGGAAACCATAAGAGTTTAGTAAGAGCTTTAATTGACACCGGATCTCAAAAATCGTATATTTTAAAATCCACTGCGGAAAAATTAGCATTTAAAAATGAAGGAGAAGAAGAGTTTATTCATTCTTTGGCGGTACAAAAACAAAAATGCATAGACATAAATGTTATAAAATTTGTTTAACTGATGTTGATAATAATTATACTTGTAACTTAAATGTGTATGACCAAGAAATTATATGTAATGATGTTCCGAGTATCAGACATGGTCCTTGGATAAATGAGTTAAAAAATAGAAAAATTAATTTATCAGATAGAGGTCATAATTTGGGGGGGGGG
>BMAV01001900.1:61825-75411 GCA_019973955.1 Trichonephila inaurata madagascariensis
GTTTTTACCTTTACGGCTGTTTAAAATCGACACAAGAACTCAACGCATGCAATAAAAGGTATTTCACACCAATTTTCATGAGAAATTTGGGTAGACCTATAAATATGGGGATCACAGTGTGTATGTTACTTAGTAGAATAAAAACTTAAACATATAAATGCATTATTTTCCTTAAAATGTTGTGATTCTTTGGTCAATTTTATTGATGGATAATTCTGTTTTAAACTTCAAATTAAATATATTCCTCTATATATATATATATATATATATATTACAGATTTTTTTTTTTTTTTTTGCAGGAACAAAACATGGATGTTTTAAATCGTTTTGCAAATGTTCAAAGTAAGTAAATTGAAATATTTCTTTTCCTTTGTTAAAATTTCATTTTCTTTTTTTTTTCTCATATTAAATCTAACACTGAATTTTAAAAAGCACAGTTGAATTGTTTTAAACAATATTTTATTTGACGTGATAACCACAAACAATATTTTCTTTACTTTAAATTATTTTACGTAATAAATTTTATATAATTATTAATAAATTTTATATTATAAGGAATTTCTGTTTTTTTTTAAACATTCTTTGTTAAAAACTCTTACCTAACTTCATAAATGTAATTAGAAAGTTTATCCCGAATGGAACTAAAATGCTATTTTTGCTGCTTCATATTTATTGTTATTAATAAAAACTTTTTTTCAGAGAATGTATCTGAAGCAGGTGAAGGTTCTTCGAGATCGCATACATTAACAGGTAACAAAAATATACTTTTTAAGATCTCAACTGATACGTATAGATATATAAATAGATGGATACAATTAAATAAAAAAAGTAGAAGAATAGTCAAACTTTAACCTATATGATACAAAAGATTGAATATAAGCATTTATTATACAGTTTGCTAGATGCTGCATTTGCACCTATATATACTGGCCTCCATAAGTCAAAGTAAAACGCCTTTTTAGAAGTTCACGATTGAAAAAAGGACAACAATAAATTTCATTGTTTATATGAATTATAATCATGTACTTTGAGGGAAAAAAATATGAAAAAGAAAAGATATCATAACTTTTATTTTAAAGAAACTAACAATTAAGTAGAAATTAAAGAAAATGGCTTGGTGTGTACGTTATGTTGTTGATTGTTAATCAACAAGTTATTTTTAATTTCATTGGAGAAAATCTAGGAGAATCTAGAAATATCTTCGAGTTATTTACTCAATTCATTTTGGTGGCAGGCATTGGAATGGATAGAAAAGGGCTCATCACAAGCTGATAGTGCTAGAGCATCTCAAACTGACTCCTAGTGTGATCCAATAACTGTGGAATCAACTGAAATTTAAAGACTATGTATTTAAAACGCATGTATTCCAGGCTAATCACAAGTTACAACACCTGCGGGAGACTGTTTTCTAGCTCTTTCAGACTGAACGAGAAGAAATAATGCGATGCCTCAGCTCGTTACAGATCCTTTTGTCGTATCTTCGCTACAACGGTGAAATGCAAAACGTCCAGTTATGTGCGTTTCCAAAAGCCATCGACAGAGATATGCCCCTTTATATTGGACATAAGAACACGTTTCCTGGACCAGACAGCAATGGACATCTGTACTCTTCACAGAGGAGTTCAGGTTTATACTGAAGAGGGTTTCAAGGTATCTGCTGAACTAAACGGAACAACGCACCATATACAACAAATCCAACAATGTTGAAAGAAACAATTACAGTAGGGGTGGAAATATGGTTTAAGCAGAGATCTCTCTATGGTTACACTGACCTGAATGTGATATATGGAGGAATTCTGACAGGAATGTGATATCGTGGTAAGATTATTGATCGATATATTCCCATACATCACTGCTATTGATAATGAATTCGTTCTGATGGATAAAAATGCGTAAAATCACCGAGCTGTGCTTGTTGAGGATTATCTTCAGAATCATAGTTTGGAATGAATGGAATGACCATCTCCATCTCCAGACCTGAATCGGATAGAGCATATTTGGGGCTACCTTGGTAAACACGTCGGTGCTTTAGATATGACTTGACTCCAAGGTCTTTATATGAGTTAGATCAAGGGCTACTCCATATTTGATCCTAGCTTTCCATTTCGATACCTAACAACTTAATTGGTATCATAGAAATATCTGTGTCACCAATGAATTGCAGTTAGGAGTGGATTGATTTCTTATAATAGCACATTTTTGTTATATTTGCAAGATATCTTTCCTCATAAGTCTGTGATATTTTGCTTCCTTCAATAATGAATTTTTCTTTCAGCAATGTTTTTTTGTTAAGTATGTTTGTGTTAAACTTAAGCAAATCTATGAGTCGCATTCAATAACAAAATGTTTAGTGCACATTCCTCCAAATTTCTTGTTTCTATGTTCATTTATTTTCACATTAGACGCATTAAAAATATTATATTTTAGCTTTTGGAGGGCAGTGTATGTTGAAATAATGATGTAGGGAGTACGTCTTTATATATATAATGTGTGTGTGTAAGGAAATATATAGACAGATACACACACACACACGGTATTGCATAAAATGTAACATGCCATTCAGAAAATACCGCTACAAGAGCAAAATAAATAAGTAAATAATCAAAAATGTGTTGCCCCTCCTTTAGCCTGATTCAAGCTGCTTTCCGGTTGGACATTGACTCGTAGAGTTGGTGAGTATCATCCTACGAAATTGCTTGTAATACACGTTTCAACTGGTGAGTTTGATAGGCGCGATCCAAAAAAAGACGGTAGGAGACACCTGTGGGCGCTCCTCAAAACCCAAGCATACACTGTTGGGGAGGGGAGGATCTTGCAATCGAGCAGCCAGGAAAGTGTAGGAGAGAAGCATAAAGATGAACAGAAGAAACACATGCCTTTTGATATTATTGGACGTTATATTGCTGAAATGTTAGCCGAGGGTCCGTGAAAGGAAAGGCAATACAAAGGGGTGCTGAATCTCGTCGACTTACCAACGTACTGAAAGAATATCACGATCGAAAACCAGGGAATTCGCATTCGCATGGAAGTTAGGTTTTGGCATTGGAAGGTCTTCTGTTTCACGTAATATTCGGATGCTCAGTTGCTGAATAGTTCCAGCTATTCGATTATCGGCCACCAAAAGTTAATCTTTTGCATAATCTATCATAAGACGTGTGTTAGGGTGGGGTGAAAAAAATTGTTTTTTTTTCTTTCCTTTCTTTTTCCTACCTTTAACCCTAGGAAAATAGCCTTTCGCTTAACTATATAAAAAGGGAAAACATTAAGTAAAAAAACATTTTCCGTTTGCATCTCGCACGTAGTTTTGAAAAATTGAGAAATTTCGCTATTGTTTGCCAATTTTTATAATTATTTAACTTACCAATGACGTAATGCTATTGCTCTAAATGTGAAGTGTGGGATATGAAAAACGAGAAAAAAATTAAAACCCGTAAATTCAGAATATTTATTGCTGATACAAAAAGCTAGAAAAGCACATTTCTTTTTTAAAATTAGCAATATTTCGAAATTTTATTCAAATCTGTTTTTCACCTTTAATAAAAAAAATAGAATTATTTTAGATTTCTTATGTTTTAACACTATATGAGGACCTACAATTAAGCATAATTTTAAAATTATGCAATATTTTTATTCAAATAATATACTTTAAAATCAGATTTGAGAATATTCGGATATCGATCTTGATGAAAAAAGTCGTTCTGTGTCGTCTTTTGCTTCAACACCAAACACCTTTCAAAATGATTCTGCCTTATGTTTGACACTGCATTTCATCTCTTGGGTTTGATGAAGAAGTTTTGGAAATCTGTATCTGAATAATTTACTACACCATAATCTTATTTTTACTGTTTATATTAATGACATACTTATTTGTAGCATATCGATAGTAATATTCACCATCACTCTATATTTTACATTTAGATTGTAGAAATCTGTTAAAATAGTTGATGGAATAGATTGGGTTCCAAATATTGAGTTCGAAGTATGTTGGAGTTTAAAAATAATAAGAGGTTTTGAAACAAATTTTAAATAGTTAATATGCATCATTTATGCCGCTTCTCCAAGTTATGAAATAGAAACCTCAAATCCAATATCACTAACATTATCTTTTGCAATAGTGTTGGACTAAGCCTATGTTCATAATGGAATTTCTCAGAGTTGTCTCCAATGAATCCCGTTTCCCCTTCATTAATGGTGATCATCACATACGAGTTTGACAACGACATAGTAACAAATCTAGTCCAACCATATCTATGAAATGACATACAGCACAACAATGGGGCATCATAGAGAGCCTACCACTACTGGTCCACGTTGCTGGCACAAAAATATATGGATGATGTGCTGCTATCTGTAGCACTGGCTTTCCTGCAGGACGTACCCAATGTCACTTTCCAGCAAGATTACCCAGCCACACACGAAACGCAGGACTCTACATACAGTATAATCAGGTGCTTTCTTGGTGGCCAGTAGCCTTTGACTTCTCACATCGAACATATCAGTGTTATTATTGGCTCTCTTTTAAATGCGCTGCCACCTCTGCTCTCGAAATACGAACTGTGGAAATGGCCCAAAGAGCGATTAGTCGTCCATCCCTCAGGCTGCGACTCAATGATCACTTCCAGGACGTTTTACTGACAGTATCACCACCCGCAAGAAACCTACAATGCCTCTTTCTCTCTGTTAACCGATTTTCGTTCTCTTATTCCCCATGCATTTGCGATGCAGCATTTTCACTCTCACGCAATGTATGTATATGTTTGTATCAAGTATTGCATCCTGAAGTATTTTTTTATTAGTTTTAGTACTAAAAATTATATATAATGTTAACTTTAACCCAATGGATGTTAACTTTGGTTATGATGTGCACATTTCTACTTGCGCAACTAGCATTGCATAAACAGATAACAATTGCAAACGGCTTTTTTTTTTATCGTGATCTGCCTTTAAAGTTCTCAGCATACACAACCAATAATGCCATTCCTACGTTGGCAAAGCTTTCTTGTCAATTTAACGACTTTTAACACTTTCGCATCACCGATTATGTGAAACTGACCACGCCTACCGAACACCTATACGATATGGATATAGTTGTGCAAAGGTATTGGTAGCAATGGTTGCTACAAGGAACTTATCGGAGGAATGAAGACTCTGGAAGGATAAGCTACACAAATGTATGGCCATATTGGATGATTGTGTAAAATTCCCCAACTGCCCCAACGACATCATTAACAATATCTTAACGTGTGACAGCTTTTTCCATTTGTTATCTCATGGAACTTTTGCTGTGGCGAGATTGCGCTAACAGATTCCTTTACGACATCTCAATCTCATGACATCAGCAGAGTTTTCTAGAGGGGCAGCTGGCATCTCTAAGTGTTCAGTGGTGAATTATTCCACGTACAATTTTAATAGCTCAACGATATGTTCATGACATTTTGTTGTCGGCCACGTTACCTTTCCTGGTATGTCATTCAGGTGCCAGCCCCAAACGGCTGGTGTATGTCTGGACTTTCTACTTGTTGCCGATTAACTTCCTTGGCCTGCCAGGCTACCCCACCTTTCCCTTATCGAACACGTATGGATATAATGGGTCACACACAGGCACCCTAAAATTTCAAATATTTGGGGCAGCAACAGAGAAATGCCTAACAGATTATATCACAAGGTACAATTAGATATTTTTATCACTCCTTTCATAGACGTATACGAGCTTATATTGTTAATCTATGAAGGGTCACCAATTACTGATTTTAGCATTCAAATGCAGTTTTTAGCCATGGGGGGGGGGAATTTGAATTTTTAATCATTTCATTATCAGAGTATGTGTTATACACACGTTTAATTTTTAATTTTAATAAAAAACAGTAATTTTCTTCATATAATGCCTTTTTTTCTACAAAACAGTGTACATAATATATGCATTGAAATTAAATTACAGCAGAAATTTGAAAGATAAATGCTTTAATAGTGAATGGAACAAATGTGTGAAAATTTAGAAACATAGACAGAATTTAGCAATTTTTCGTATACTTATATAATTCGGACCAAATATTTCAAAAATTATATATAATTTAGATCTTTGCATATTAACTTAATGTAAAGGAGATTATTTTAAATATAACCAATAAATATAAAGATATAAGTCAAGTTCTGTTTAGTTTGCATTTAATGAGAATTATTGCAAAACCTACAAATAAAGTTTATAACATATTCAGGTACATAATCTTGAAACAAAGGATCTTACAAATAAAGCATCTTGGAAAGGAGCTGAAATAAATCAATTCAGTCTATTTTACCCGAGTAAAGTCTATTCGATATTTTTACTATTCTTCACACTCTGTAGAAGCAGTGGCGTAACGTGCAACCCCCACATTGCGGGGGGATCCTAGGGGACCCAAAGACTGATTGATGCTAAGTACGTACCCATTATAAGATCCGCCTTAGGGGCCCAAAACCTGCGATGATAACACGCCCCATTAGCTGTAATAAGAATAATGAGTTTTTATGAACAGAGTGAAAGTACAGGGGAAAAACTCTTATATTTTATGGATGCAATTTCCATAATTACCTGTGAAACAAGTGAAAATATTAAGAATCAAACGAAGTGCTCTGATCCATCAAGTTTTATCGGAACGTATCGACTATCACAACAATCTTTCGGCTTATAGATATTTCAACCCCCAAACACTTTGTGATCAATTAATATAATGTACAAGTAATAAAAAAATATGGTACTTTAATATCGGCTTAAATCCTTGTTTTCAGTGTAATTAGCTGTATGGAAACTAGTCAACCCCTGAACGTAAAAAATAATCTTTAATAAAATATTATCTTCCCCAACACATTATGATTAGCAATGAAAATTACGTGAAATTAGCTTGGATGAAAAAAATATTAGTGTATCGAAGTAAAGCTGTTATTTAAAATATGGGATCAATAATGTATTCAAATTTATGTGTATTTTTAATGTATTCAAATGGGAAAACCAGTTTAAATTTCCTAGTTGCTAATTAATTGAGAGTTAAAATATTAATATTTTAAACATCAAAAAAATTTTCTTATATATATTTAAAATGTTCGCGTTTTTAATCATTAAATTGTTTTGAATTTACACGCATGTGATAAAATATATTTTCTTCAATGATTTTTGTAAGGATTGACCTTATTGAAATTTTATAATGTAAAATATTAAAAAGATTTTCTTTAACTTTTAAAGCAATCATATGTTAATGCATTTCTTAACTGTAAAATTATCTTCCTCACAAAAAAGGGTGGGGGGAAGGGAAAAGAAATATCAATTGATATCTTGGGGGCTTAAGTAATTATACTATTACAATGAAATAGACTTAAGAAATCCTCTCAGGAATGATATTTTAATTCCCTCCCCCCTTTAACTTTTACTTTAATAGAACTTTACTATTTTACTAACTTACTATTTTAACGTTACTTTCTTCGTGATACTTTGTACAATTAAAAATAAAAGAATAAAAGTACATTCATGATATTTGAGCTTGGTTTTAATTTTTCATTTAGATATCGTTCATAATGCTGTAGTAAAAAGTCGTATATAATGCTGAAATCTTTTTGAAATGGATGCATTATATTTTCTCTTAAGACCACCATCATAATTTGAAAACAGAAACACATAAGCTTCATTCTTCCAAAGTTTAATAATAAAATTTCGAGGGAATTAACACACACACACACACGATCTTGGCCTCTTCCATTGTCCTATGTATTTCAGCTTCTGATAAGACAAAAAACCCATTTTTGTTATTACTGTATTTTCCCGATAGTAAGAGTCGGTCTTATATTCGATTTCGAAGGGGTGTCATATTTTCATACACAAATATTTGCTGATTCAAAAACATGCACGCACCTTCTTCTGAAACATCACCATCAAGCTTATCACAGTTCACATTGCGAAGAAATTCATCCAACTAGCATTGAGCTGCTTTCAATCCTTCTAACACGTGCTATTGCTTAAATATCAGCTCTGCGATTAACAAAGCCCTCTTGGCTCATCTGTCTGCAGTTTATTCTCAGGTTATGTCTTTCGACTCAAAAAAATAATAGTTGACTACTTAATTTACACTTTTTAGCAATTCTCTCATTCACCTGTCGATTAAGATCATCGTTCTCTGATCGCCATTTTCGAACCATTATAACATCCCACTTTTCTTTGCAGGGAAAATTTTAAGATTCACACACCTGGATTCTTCCACCAAGTCAGGGGCTTAGCTACCGCTGTATCAATGATACGGGGCCCCCAAGCTACAGGGGCCCCCATACATTCCCACTAACAAGGCTCTCATACTTGAAACAGGGACCCGAAGAATTTTTGATACAGGGACTCGGAACAAGCTGCGCTATTGCACCTACTTATATTCATTGGAATTGCTTTTTCTTTTTTTCTTTCCTCCTTATCTGAGGATCCAAATGCTCTGTTCCTATTAAATTTATTATTCAATAAAGTACTAACCGCGTGTGTTGCAAAACATAGACTTATTGAATACCGTAGATTGAAATTAATCGTTGCTACATCCGTTAGTTATCAAATGTATCCGTATGTTGCGTCTCTATTTCGATTGACCGCTCGGCAATAATCTAGATCAGAGTTTCCCAACCTTTTTATTGCCGCGGATCGGTCGACGTTTGTTAATTTTACCGCGGCCCGCTGAGGGGGAGGAAGTTGATTTTTTATATTCTAGACTGTTTTGATTTAATAATTTTAATTCAATTGTATTTATAATCGAGACCAGAATAAAATATAGCTACACCAAAAAATGAATATAAAGTGATTTTCAAAAAAAAGTAGCCCAAACCCCCCAAAAATATACCACAGTAAAGAAAAGGGAATTAATTTAATGTTTCTTGTGCGGACCGGTAGTATTTGATCCAAGGACCGGGGGTTGGAGACCACTGATCTAGATTACAACGTTAGTTGATCATCAGGTACACACGTCTGCTTGTACCTTATTTGTTTCAGAAATTTTTAACTATCTTTTTAAACGCTTGTTTTGTGGATAGAGCTTATATTACGAGTCTCCTGAAAAATCGTGCTAGAGTTTAGTTTCAAATTAAGTTTTATTTTTGGGAAAAAAACATAGGGTATTATATATTTCTATTATTGTACCGTTCAAATGCGAACATTTATATTATTGTTTTCCTTATATTCTCTAAATTATCTTTTTTACAATTCTGTAAGTAAAAATTATCTAAACTCTTTCGGCCTCAAATTATTTTTCGAAAATTCCTCAATTTTTCAAAATTTTTATCTTTTTAAAATTTTTTAAAATTTTTTAAAATTTTTTAAAATTTTTAAAATTTTTTTTAAAATTTTAAAAAAATTTTTTAAAAATTTTTAATTTTGCAAAAGTTTTATGAAATTATTTTTCACAAATAAGGAAAAAGAAGTGTTATTTTACAGCAGTTTTTATTATGTATATTTTTTCTAACATAGATTGTAGTGAATCAAATGATGCAACATGGGAATCATTCGGATCTGTAGAAGTATTGCGATCTTCCGGTAAGTAAATGAAAATTTCAATTACTTACGTATATAATTCAAAATCAAATGCGCAATAAATGACTTAATTTTTTGATTTTTCTATCAATACTGTACATGTAACATATTAACCCCCTTTGAAACAATTAGTCTACAATAAAAGCAAAATAATCTTAATAAACATAATCGTATTTTGATACGTACCATAAAATCCGGCGTATAACGCGCACTGCCGTATAACTCGCCCCTATACTTTCAAGTTGCAATTTTTAGTTTTTAGGTATATTCGCCGTATAACGCGCACCTACATTTATTAAGAATAAACTTTAAATGTACTTTCGCAATACTCTTATGTTTTGAAATCATTTACTGGAGGTGTTATTCTAAGCTTTAGGAAAAAATAGTATAATTCTAAAACTACACAACCCATCAAGTTCGTAAGGAATGTCATTTCTTTTTAAATAAACACTATTTCGATATATGTAGAAGTCTAATTTTCTTCTATATTCATTTTTTATTATTTTGAAAGCTCTCATTTTTATACCCGGCGCACCCTTATTTTCTGTGGTCTAATTTGTAATTTTCCTTTTGTAGAGTTTTCAAGAGAATCTTTTTCCACTGATCAACATCTTGCTGTACCATCGATGATACTGGATGAAAATGATTTAGGTTAAAATCAGTTTTTGTGTTAATCTCTAAATTCATTCTTTATTTTTTACATTAAAATCAAGAAAGAAAAGGTGAGAGCAAGCGAGCATAACGCTTGAATAAAAAAAACCATTTTTTAATATTAATAGAAAAAAGTATGGTGAAAATAACTGAATTCTGAATTTTTATTTTGTAACAAAAAGCAGGAAACGTTACATAGAAAAAAGAGAAAAAAATTTAAATGCAGGAAACACACATTAATAAAATTTTCTATAAAAATGGTATTGCATTTGTTACATATAAGTTTTTTTTTTTTTTTTATGATTTAGTGTGATAACATGATAAATGAGATTTATTTTCAGATTTTTATTAATAAAAATAAAGATAAATTTTGAAAAATTATTTCCCGCTTTTTTTATTAATAAAAATGACTTAAAAAGTGCTCTGTTTTGCAAGTTTTCCCATGTCAACTTGAATTTTAATTATCTTTTTTAGATAATATATTTAGATAAGTTTTGTTTTTGAGTTTACATTTCCACCATGCGTTAGAAAAATCTAAATCATATTTTTTTCTAAAAAAAATATTAAAACTTGTTTAAAATAATAGGAATATGGTCAAAGCTTCTTTTCATCGTAAAAGTTTTAAGATTTTTTGAAGACAAATTGCGCATTTCCTTTCATAGTAAGATGAATAAACTGATATATATATATATATATATTATTTTGATACTTAGTTACGCAATATTTAACCCTAAAATGCATAGCGATTTAGATCTGTATCGTATGTTTAAAACCTCATATCTCTTTATGTAGCAACCTTTGCATAGTGTGTGTTTTTTTTTAATTTTAGTTTTACTAAAACTATTTTATTATTTCCGAATGGAACTAGAATCTTTGATAGTTCATTTATTTATCTGTGCCAAATTTCATTGTTAACGAGCTATCTGAGTACTGTTTCATGTTGGAGAGTGTTACGAATTATATATACGATTATTTATATAAAAAGCAATAAAAACTGAGGAAAAATTGTTTTCGGTTAGAAACAAGGTAAGAGTAATGGGTATTTTATTTATATTTTTTTGCATATACTGTTACATTTATGCAAGAAAATGTAGTTTTTTGTGAAGTAAAAGTACATCAATATGTCAAAAATTATTGTGGGATTCTTTTTTGCATTTTTCGCGTTAACCACCCCCTTTTTCCGGTTGACTTCGATTTTATTTAAATTATAGTCGGATTTCTATATAACGAAGTCGCTAAATCCTAAAAAAGTTCGTTATATAGAGGTTCATCTTTCAATTTTCCTTATAAACCCCATAAAACAAACTTTTAATTCATAAACACTATATATTAAAAAAAGTAATTATTCACACCTTTTTGTGAATTAATATATATTTGTTTTTTATATCTTATCAAAAAAAAAAAAAAAATGAAAAGAAAGAAAGAAAAACTGCAAGGAAAGTTTCTTGACGCCTTTATCCACTTCCTGAAGAATTAAATTTTTTTCTTTGATGCTCAAGCACTTACGTTTTGACATTTTTGAACTACAAAAAACTAAGTTACCAGCACGACTGATCAACACTACAAATGAACGGAGACTAGGTAAAGGTCACGGGGACACGAGACAACTCCACTGCGGGTGAAAGGAGATATCGAAGATGTTTCCAGTGAACTGGAAAATGGGGGTTAAAGGTTGCACTTCCTGAATAAAATGCCGAGAATTACGACAATTTTGTTGTTTTAGGTGAGTTAAGCCCCTTTGTTAAAAACCAATTCAAGGTCATTGCTTACCATAAATCGTGTTAAAAGAGAGAATAACTTGAAATGTCCAGAAATACCTTAAAAATTGAATCACAAGTGAAAAATTTGTTATATAGAAAACGCATTTCGCTATTGGGAGGTTATTTTACGAAGAAAATCGAGAAATGTTCTTGTTTTTGGAAAAAGTTTGCTATATAGAAAAATTCGCAATATAGAGGTTCAACTGTATAGTGATACATTTAAGGGTCAATCAAATGTTTTTCTATATTACATTTGTATTTTCTAATCCTTTTACGATCAATTTTGCATGAAGCAAATTTTAATTTCTAAGAGTTTAGTTAACTCAAATATCTTTTTAAAACAATTTAACTATTTTCAGTGTTTCTAATCAGATAGAAATAAAAAGTTTTGGGATTAACTTTTCTAAGTGGAATCGGAAGAAATAAAATAACAAGTGAAGTTAGTCTTTCTAAATAGAACCTTAAATGACAAGTAACAGCTATACGGGGTTCCGCATATAAAAGATGAAAGAAGAAATATCTTTTATACCGAATACAATAACTTTAAATGTTATTTTAATCACGTTTCTCTTTTTGTAGATGACTTTTGTTTTCGTCGTAGTCGTGTAGCTGATTCTACTGAAATTGAACGTCCTAAAGTGTTTGCTGAGGACCCTGTTGCATTCGGAACCCCAGGTAATATACAATACCATGTGTACTTATTCTGATACAACTACTTATTTTGTACGGAAATGGGTCATAACTAAATAAATAGTATTCTTACAAATATAATTAATCTACACAGTCTTTCTCTAAATCGAACCTTAAGTAACGAGCTACAACTGTAGGATTCTTGTAGAAGAAATATGGTTCATACACAACGTAATAATGCTAAATATTATTTTAATCTTTTTTGTAGAGGACTTTTGTTTTCGTCATAGTCGTGTAGCTAATTCTACTGAAATTGAACGCCCTAAAGTGTTTACTGAGGACCCCGATGCATTCGGAACCCCAGGTAATTAACAAAACCATGTGTACTTATTCTGATACAAATACTTATTTTGTGCGGAAATGGGTCATAACTAAATAGTTTTCTTACAAATAATTAATCTACACAGTCTTTCTAAATCGAACCTTAAGTTACAAACTACAACTGTGGGATTCTTGTAGAAGAAATATGGTTCATACACAACGTAATAACGCTAAATATTATTTTAATCTTTTTTGTAGATGACTTTTGTTTTCGTCGTAGTCGTGTAGCTAATTCTACTGAAATTGAACGTCCTAAAGTGTTTGCTGAGGAACCCGATGCATTCGGAACCCCAGGTAATATACAAAACCATGTGTACTTATTCTGATACAACTACTTATTTTGTACGGAAATGGGTCATAACTAAATAAATAGTATTCTTACAAATATAATTAATCTACACAGTCTTTCTCTAAATCGAACCTTAAGTAACGAGCTACAACTGTAGGATTCTTGTAGAAGAAATATTGTTCATACACAACGTAATAATGCTAAATATTATTTTAATCTTTTTTGTAGAGGACTTTTGTTTTCGTCATAGTCGTGTAGCTAATTCTACTGAAATTGAACGCCCTAAAGTGTTTACTGAGGATCCCGATGCATTCGGAACCCCAGGTAATTAACAAAACCATGTGTACTT
>BMAV01001900.1:80411-106183 GCA_019973955.1 Trichonephila inaurata madagascariensis
ATACACAACGTAATAATGCTAAATATTATTTTAATCTTTTTTGTAGATGACTTTTGTTTTCGTCGTAGTCGTGTCACTTAATCTGATATATATACTTATTTTTTGGGGGGAGGGGAGAGGGTCATAACGACATAAATAATTCTCGTACAAATATTTAGCTTACAATGTAACCTACTATAATCTCACTTGAATTTATTTATTTATGAATCAAATTGTATGTATAAAGAAGATGTCAATATTTTCTCAATTATATCTTTCATCACTTCTTACAAGGAGTCGAAAAATAAGAGTGAGTGAATTAACAACGCCGCACTATAAGGCAATACAAGGGCCTTGCTGGAGGCGCACCTCGTAATTTTGAACCAGGGTCACCCGAGCTGGCACCCTCTCTCCTAACTACCACACCAAAAGGAGGACATTGACCCTAGTCAAATTTAGGAGTCGGTATAAAAATAGAAATTCTGGGAAGAAAAGTTTCAAAGCTTGTGATTCATTTGTTTTGTATGCAATAGCTTTTATACCAAACATTTAACTAACATTCCAATACCCCTCACCAGATTTCTAGGAATTTTTATAAATGTACGAGATGTATAAAAATACTTTATAGTCTAATTTATAAATTCGGGGTTCCACACCACAGGTCCGAGGTTCGAACCCCTGGCTGGACAAGGTTGACTCGGCCTTTCAACCCTTCAGTGAGTCGATAAATGAGTACCAAGCTTGCTTGGGAGCTTTACACTGGGGGTTTCAGGTCAGATTGTCCACCTGACCGGAACATCTGATCATGCATCTCGGAGCCCAAGGTCGCGTATACTGAGTTGGGCACAGTAAGCCTTGGCCCTCATGGCCTGTTGCGCCACTGAGTTAAGATGATTTATAAATTTGGTGTAATTAAACTAAAGTGTTAATTGAGTAAGTGCAATAGATAACATTCGACACTTCTAATTAAAAATATAAACTTTTCTCTCTTCTTATGAGGTGGAGTGTGGAAGTTGGGAGAAGGGGGTGCCAGTTTAGATGTTGTCCTCGTCACTTGACCATGGTTCAAAATTATGATGTCCATTACAAATAACTCTCGTGCAGCTTAATGTGGCCGCAGTGGTAGAATAGTGGTCAAGGTAACGAACTCGGGGTCATCGTGTCATGAGTTAGAAGTGGCCGTGGTAGCCGAGTGGTATAGGTATCGGATCATGGCTTGCCTTGACACGAGTTCGAGCCCTGTACCACTAAAGACTGACCGTGTAGGGCAGCGATGCATGTTAAATCTGTCGAGAGCTGAAACGTCCTCCCGTTGGTGTGGTAGTTAGGAGAGGGGTGCCAGCTCAGGTGTCGTCCATGTCACTTGACCATGGTTCAAAATTACGTGGTCCGTCGCCAAAAGCCCTCGTGTAGCTGAACAGTACGACGTTAATATTCAATCACTCTCGTGTAGCTTTATAGTACGACGTTAATATTTAACTCTCACTCACTCACTCACTCCAAATTATGAATATCAAATAATGCACGTGTAGAGTTTTCCATGCAATGTACTGAAAGTTGTGAGGTTTTACATTTTACTTTATTTGCTTAATTTATTATATGTATATCATTATTTTTAGATCTATTATTACTAAAATAAATAAATACATTAAAAATTAAATTGAAAGATTTATCATTATAACAAATAAATGTGTTATTAAATAATGCAGATTCATTATTGAAGTATTATAATTTTTTTCAAACATTATTTTTATTTTTTAGAAGTTTTTAATAAAATTCATCCAAAGGCTTCATCAACATTAACAAGAAATGCCAAAACGACTTTTACAGGTATGCCAAATTTAGATATTAACTTTGTCATTTAGAATTTTCAAAATTTAAAAATTCATTTTAAATTTTTTCACGTCATTCTTATTTTATGAAAATTCTTAAGCTCTAACATAATTTAAAAGAGAGAAAATGAAACAAGAAGTCCCTTAGTAGTAGCCATATTTCAAATGCTAATTTTACATTAATATTTCCCGTTTCGTCACTCAAATCATAGTATAATGCACTTACTCTCTAATTATTCCGATTGTATTCTTTTGTCTCTTTATTGTAAGGGAAAAAGCTCTAAAATTTTCAAAACAAATGCTATTACTACTAATGTTTTTTAATTTTTTAAATATTTTTATATCTAGTTTTATTCAGGTACATTTTTTTTACTGCATTTGAAAATTTTAGGTTTATTATGTTGTAAAAAAAAATGTCTTATAATATACACCCAACTCTTTTCTCACAAGGTAGATATATTCCTTAGAAAACAGTGCAAAAAATGGTGTAAGAAAATACATGCGACATATGGTAAATATGGGGATATGTTCTAAAATTTTAAAAATCGTGTAAGTTGAAAAATCACTAAATATTTTCCTAAAAAAAACCATACAAAAAAGTAACAATAAAACCCATGCTACATATTTATAAAACAAAAACAATTCATTTTTATTGTAAAAAAAATTAAAATGTACAGTGAAAATTCAGTCTATAAGTATATACGACATATAAAAATAAAAATTAGGTATAAAACTACTAACAATTATTCATCGCTACTAGATAACAAGCGTGCACGTTTATTACGAACTGGATAAAAAATGCTATCATCAGTAACTGTATTAGATATGTCTAGTACAACCGTCGGTATTGATTCAAATGAAGAATTTCTTTCGTTATTAATAGCCCCAATTGGTTTTTGTTGCTACAAAGCGTGGTTGGTTTGTCACTGGCCTCCTGCTCTCAAGGTTGTGGGTTCGACCCCAGCCCAAGTCTGTGGAATTTCATGATGCAGAAAATTGATAGCGGCCATGTCGTATGATTATACGGCATGTAAAAGATCCCTAGATTATCTGTTTGGCTTGGTTGCTCTATGCAAAATTAAATCTTGGTACAGGTTCGCATCTTCAGAGCTCAGATGCCTCCCTCCAGGGAGGAAACTGGGTGTCAAAATTACCTGCGGCGACTGGTATCCGCCTATAGGGCACCGCACTAAAAAGTGATACCAGCTTCTGGGGGATGTTCTAGGTCTGCAATGGTTAATAACCAATTCTCAGCCCATTAGAGATTTAAAAATATGTTATTAGCGGTGCTTTTCGTTATTAAAGTTGCTTATATAGAAATCTAGATATCCTGCTACACAAAACTTAGGGATTGCATTGAAATTTTGATGCACACTCTATATGACAGGATCATGAGAAAGAAAATGTTGTTCCATACTTGTAGCAAATTTCAAGCCCTCGCGAATTAAATCAGCTGTAAATAGCTGAACACATTCAACTTTGTCATTATCGATTTCTTTATTATCATAAACTGTCATATATACGATCAAATCGACCTCATCCAAAGGGCATGAATCCTCAAATTCTTTTGGAATTCGTGCTAGAACAAAACATTCGTGTAAAAAAAAAATTCGTTAAATCCGTGTACCGTGTTATTTCAAAATCGTATATAAAAGATTTTGGTGTCTGGTGATTACTTCATTGCTTGAAAATGGCTCAAAATTTCGAGGTTTTGAACACTAATAACCAGCTGCATCGCTTTTGTAAAACATTCCTTAATTTGAGTATTTAAATCGTGAAACACACACATTCTAAAAGAAAACATGTACTCCATAAAAAAAAATGAGAGCTTGTGTGCAAATTTATTTTGTCACTTTGAAGTATTCCTTTCTCGACAACGTTGTGTTTGCATTTTCGTGATGTCCTTCACTACAGTAGAATTATGTACTGGAAAAACTGTAATAATTCTTTTTTTTATAAACCAACATTTTTTTCTTGCAGAGGTACCATCAATTCCCGATATTACTTTAAGTGAGAAATTTGATGATGATGAAGAAACTTTAAAAGGTTAAGCAATTTTTCTTATTCTAAACATGAATTTTTACTTTGAAAATTTTTTCAAAGAATTAAGAGTTAGAAAAGAGAGTATGTGAATTTGAATATTTATTAGAAAATAATTCCTTCCAAATATTGGCATATATTTTAAATGTATTCTTTAATATTGAAATTTTTTTAATATACCAATACATTCGTTAATATTCAATTATCTTGGAGATATTCATACGTATACGTACATATACGTATATGCACATACGTATGCGTATACAGATGTAATATACGTATTTAAGAAATATTTATATTCTTAAAGGAGTACAAATAGAAACAGAAATAGTAATATCTTGAGATGTAATAAGTTTCATATTGACAGAAAACCTTAATAAAAACTCTAACCCAGATCCCCGAATCTAAGAAAATATGGATTTGTAATAAAAAAGAAAACACATTTTATTTTTGATTCTAAGAACTGGGATTTTTAAATTGTTGAATAAGTAAATTTTGCAATCCTAATGAATATTATTTTTAATACTATTAACACAAGTATTTAAAAACACATGTACTCTATTTTATAATGATAGCTATTGATATTTCTGTAGATTCGTAAGTCAAAACTGAAATTATTGCTTCTTACTGAATGATTAGATAATTTTTTTGGTACCCAAAGAAAAACAATGAATTCTAATAAAACTGGAAATAAAGCATTTGCATGTGTATAAAGATGCTCCAAAACAAACTCTGTAATTGCCCGTATTTGACTAATACTTTAGACAATATGAGAACAATTGTGTGTGTGTGTGCCAGAAATATAGACAAGTTGCATTATAAAAAAGATGAGAGAAACTGTCATCTCTACATTTACCTTTTCCAAACAGAAATGCATTTTTACACAAATTACATTCTTGGGGCAAATGATAACAAGTAACAATGTCACGAAGATTCTTGGAGTAGAACAGGTAGCAATACAACGGTTGAATAGATCAATGAGAATTTATTGAATGCAAGCGTGATCTACTTGATCGTACACCAGACGAACTGACCCTCAGCTCGAGGGAAGCAGCTTATATATGATACAGTGGTGGCATCTAGAATATTCTGGAAATACTTAAACTAACATAAATTTGCAAACGTTTCAACTTTCGGTAAAATTCCAGAGTCAATTTAAATCAAATTAAAAAAAACCGGCGAGTAGCAATCGATAGGTTTTGAACCTAAGACTAACAGTTTCACTAGCGGCGGCCTGACCACTGGTTCGTTGAAATGTTTACGAAACACGGCAATATTAAACGTTTATTATTGAACAAATTGTATCACAAAAAATGTCAGAAGTCTTTATCTATACATTACAAATAATTGAATGGTGAAAATTCGATAACCTATTAAATTAACACAAATTATTACAAATTTAAAACCAACTCCTAACGAGGACTTGTATCATACGCTACACTCATTACAACCTGTGACTCGGGACATTCCTCATGGAATCAGAATGAACCAGAGTCACAACATTGCACCCATTCCTCTGTCCTTGATTTTCACCGTAACAGTAACGTTCTGTAACTATCATGGTTCCCTTGGGGAACTTTTCTGTCCACTAACGAAGCCATTTCGTACGATCATTCGAGTCAGTTGAGCAATAGGAAATTGATCTTTATTTTAGTCACTTCACCCTTTAACGGGCACACAGCTAAAATACAATTTTATGTGATAAAGTACTTGATAAATGTAATGTTCTCCTCCTCTATAAACATTATTTAGTCACAAAAAAAATATCTAATCGTGGGTTTTTTTTCCTGGGTGGTGGCTAGACGTTATAGCCACTGCGCATGGAAGATTTTCGAACCCGAGAATCTTGTACCACATATTGTAAACAAAGTTTGTTTATTTCCTACCCCTAACATTCTCACGTGATTCTAAATGCTGTCTCTCGAGTACAGGAAAAGCGAAAATTTCTAGGTAATTTTTCTGTTCTGGTTGGGCAGTGGATAGAGCCTCTATCCACATGTTAAAGTTTTCCAAAAACCTAAATAAAACCTTTTTTTTTTAATTGTACAATTGCTTAATTCATTCAGATGAGAGAAAAGTATACTTAAGACATGTCGAAATTTTTTTCAAATATCAGAAATTTTATTTATAGTAATCAAAATACAATTTATAGATTTACACCGAGAAAAGCTCTTTTTAACTACCCATCAGAGGACATGAAATGCAAAAAAAGGTATCGGGCTGCCATCCGTATTAATTTTTATGCGTCTAAGCTTCAATTAACGCATATAGATAGACTAAATATCTAATAACCGCTTTGAGAAATTTTTTTTAATATGTGGCTAGACGTATTAGCCACTGCCCGCTAAAGGGTTAAATATACGTATGCCTCATATCGAGTGTTACCACAAATTACCATTCTTCAGCAGCTAGATGTGTTTTTCATATAATTTTCTACACTTTGTTTTCCTTTCAGCAATATGTTTTGGAAAAAGATGAACTTTAGATTTAAAACATCTTTTTTAACTTTAAATCCTTATGAATGATTTTACTTACAGTGCTAAAGACATTCCTAGTTTCGATGCGATGAATCTTTGAGTTGGCAGATCTTCTTAGGATCAGAGACTTCACTTTCTTGATAGTTGCCTGCTTTCCAGCAGTCTTAAGACGAGGTTTCGTGGTTATGTTTTTACTTTTACTATCAGCTAGAAATTTTTTTTCTTTCAAGTTTAATATATTATAAATACCTTTTTTTTTTAATGCAATAACCGAGAATTTTACGTGGCTTTATGATTTGTTGGTACAAATATTTCTCCTCAGAAAGCGCAGTTACGTAACCTTCGAGCCATCGATATTGGATTCTTCATAGTTTTTTAATTACATGAAAATAGATATTTTTCTGTTAGTGTATTAATTTAAATCTGTGGTGGTGGTGGTATCTATATAAACCAGTAATAACCTCCATGCCGTAACAATCATTTTGGCATGATGGCTAAGATACTCGTTTTCGGATCGGAAGGTACCCAGTTCTAATCTTCCTTCATTGGTGACCCTGGCCGTGCAAAAAAATCGCAGCAGTCGGGGCGCCATCTATCCACCGCAAATGCAACCAAGCCGACAGACACGATGTCGCAACTCGCAAGACATCACGTACGAATGACGCAACCCTCAAAGCCGTCGCACTCAAAATGACGCAATGCTCACACGCTCGCCACGAATACGGTATCGTTCGTTCGCCTATTTGCCGAATCACTGGCAGGGGTGTGATACCCCCGGCCTGGGGGTACCCTCTCTTCATCTACGCGACGTAGATTTGTAGGATTAAATGATTGATCACCCAAAGTAGGCATCCAATTTATTATTGTCTAAATATATTGATCAACACAAGTCTTACTATAGGAAGGCAATCAGGAGTGATATAACGTATTCCTAAATTCTGTGTAAATAAGCCCCTGGAATCCTAACCACTTATCTTTATGAGAAGTTATCCTAAGGATCTTTATATGCCTTAAATTCTTTAACTCGCTAAAGCCCGTTCTATAATTAAGCTTCTAAGTTTAATGTCTTACCAACAGCTCACGGCGTTCAGCATCTCAGCTTCCTTTCTCCTTCTACTACCTCGCGAATACTAAAACTCCACTATATATCTACTAACTAATCTGCATATCGCGGTTTTTTCTTGAGAGGCTTGGCTGTGAAATAACTCAATGCTGGCCCCAAAGATTCCCCAAGAGAATTAGTATGAAAACGCGGTAAGGCCCCGTTACAGGGGAGTAGTGTGGTTGTGGTATATATAAACCAGTAATAGCCTCCATGCTATGACGATCGTTTTGGCATGGTGGATAAGATACCCGTTTTCGAATTGGAAGGTACCCAGTTTTAATCTTCCTTCAAATCTTATAAATATATTTTTTTAAAAATTTTTTTAAAGAATTTAAACTTTTTTAGATTTGGAAGAATATTTGAAATGTAGCTCTCCAGTTGAAAAGATCCAGTTTTCCAATGCTGAAACGTTCTTTCAGAATATTTCCATTTCTGAAATAGATATGAGCTTCACAAATTGCCAAAAGGTCCATGAAAAAGAAAGAGATGAATCGAACCCTAACAGCACTTCTGATTTTATAGTTAGGGATCCACGGAAAAGTGTTCGTAATCAATCAGATGATACAAACACAGACGTCAGCAAACAATCTGAAAATGTTCAGAACATCTCAGAATATATACATTCGGCGAAACAAATAAATCTTCCAGGCAATAAGAAGCCTTGTCGAGTCGTAAATCCCTCTAAGTATAAAAACCAAAATGAAGACAGTGATATTGATAGGTCTGAAAATTCGATGGATGATGGTTCTGATGGAAAATATCTCAAAGATTTGCCAAAAAGTTTAAGATTTTCCCAGAAGCAAAAGTATATTCGTGGTCTGCGTGATATTAGAACTGTTAGTATAAACTTCATTTTTTTTCTATTGAATAAACGTGATTCTTATAGTATTACTTTTTATAAAGGCTACGACTATTTATTTCATAATAATTGATTTTTCTCTTAAGGTATCCGACTAGTTGCGACAACTTTAAAAAAAGAAAAAACGAGATTCGGAGATTTTTTGTGGTTTTTAGATTTATTTAGTACATTTTTTTTTAAATTTAAGAAAAGAAAAATAAATTATTACTACTAAAATGGGAAAAAATAGGTAAAAAATTGACAAATTACATAAACGAGGTCCTTTCTGTACAAATAGTAAATGAATAAATTCTCAATTTTCCAATTTTGATGCATTACTTTGCTATTCCTTTTTGAAATGACCTTCAGGATAAGAGATATTTTAATTTTTCCAAAAACTAGAGCACTTTATCTTACTTATTATATGAAATTGCTTGAAAAAACAGTGATTATATTTACATAAAGAACAGTAAATTTTGTAATAAAACAGTGACTGATAAATCTGAAGGTTAAAATACTTCTATTGTTATACTGAACATATACAAAAAATTTCAGCAAATTATTTTAAAAACTTTTTGAGCAATCGCTGTCCCCATTTGACCTTTTCGAAAAAAAACAAAAAAGCACATTTCGAGTAAAATGCATTTTAAAGTTTGACATCTTATGTAAAGTTATGGTATCTGCTTTTACTAAAACACTTGTAGTTTTTGTTCTAGTGAATTGAAAATAAAAAAAAAAAACTTGGTATTTTTATAAAGCTAATAAGATGGCGCATAAAATAAAACAAGAAAATTGTCAATTTTTTTTTTTTAAAAAAATGATGATTTTAGGGTAGTCGGATACCTTACATGTGTTTGAAAACATAAAAATTTCAACCCTTTTCGGTGTCGGCGTCACATATTATACGTTCGGCTTTTTGTGCCAGTTTTGTCGGAGTCTCATGGCATGCAACGCAAAGAAGCATTTTATCCTTGAAACTGAATTCGTCGCTACTTTCACGTCTTTTTAATTCCCCTGATATTTTTGTATTTTTGAATATTTCTACGAGATGGTGCAACTAGTATTACTTTCTTCACAATTAAAGCAGTGACATTTCCCGCCTGGAATCTTACACTAATAACATCTAATGAATCTCATGACCTGTGTTATCCTTCAAATAAAAAAAAAACATTCAAGATATTTTTAATATTTATAATCAAAATTTTGTTTCATAAAGTAAGCAAAAAATAATATGCAATACATGATTTCGGTTTTGTGATAAATGTGATTTTTATGTTCTGATGTCTAAGAAAGGTTGTAATGCTATTTTAATTTTAAGGTACTATATTTGCCAAAATATTTTTTAAAAAATACTTTTTTTTGTAGATATTTAGCTTAAACACCTCAAAACAGTAGAGTTAATATATATATATTATCACAGTGTACATTTTAAAATTTAAAAAAATTGCTTGCTGAAAAAATTTGCAATTTTTATTTTAGGATTGTATATATTTATTTTGTGAATAAAAAAATTTATTTTTTGGAATCAGAGGAATTCGTAAAAAATTCTACAGAGAAGGGATTAAACGGTTACGTGGCTACAGCGTGGACGTGGGTAGAGCGTACACATTTATTTTTCCATCTTAGAACAGATTCGATTATCGAATTGCATGGATAAATACATTTATGCCAATCAAATTTAATTATTTATATTACATTGTTAAGATATTGCAGTGCGAATATATTTTAAACATAGCGAAGTGTAGTAAAAATAAAAATTTTCAGAGAAATGTTTATAAAATTAATAGTAAGTAACAATATAATGAAGGGTATGAACAAATTTCAGGGATTTTGTATTTTAATGTCAAATAAATATTAGAAGAGGTGCAATTACCGTAAAATTAATTAGTTTCCTTAATATTAGTAAAAATATACTAGCAGTAAAATACAAGATACAAATAAATAAAAGAAATAAATACAGGTAAATAAATACTAACTAACCTTTATTATAAAGGTATAAATATTGGATTTAGTCCAACCTAGTTACAAAACTTAGACATTTTAAAAACTTACAAATTTTAGACATTTTTCTAAATTATTTGATGTTTCGCATTCTTTTAGAATGTTTTCAATTCTTTCATCCAATTTTGCATAGACTTTTTTCCTTTTTATATATTCCAGGGTCACCTAATTCACTAGATTTCAAATTAAAAGACACCTTTTGTGTATCTTTTAGTATTTAACTAATAAGTTTAAATTAGGTTGTGGTTTCTGCCAGTGATTGCATTTAACTTGGAATTCCACCCTTCAACAGAATT
Source organism: Trichonephila inaurata madagascariensis (assembly GCA_019973955.1). Classification (NCBI taxonomy): domain Eukaryota; kingdom Metazoa; phylum Arthropoda; class Arachnida; order Araneae; family Nephilidae; genus Trichonephila; species Trichonephila inaurata. The sequence goes on from BMAV01001900.1 coordinate 90,980, forward strand.
ATGTCTTATGCCGCTGTCCATATACATTTCATACTTTAATGGGCATATTTGGATTGTCCATCCACTGCTCGACAGAATAATCAATGAATGTGGTCAGTTTGTCAATGCTAAAAGCTTTTTCCCATACAGTGCTCCAAGCATCATCATGTATTTGTTCCATTTTCAAGTAAACTAATGCAGAAATCATTCTACAGACATTGGATGACATGTAACTGAGAGTTGGGGAACAACACAATAGATGAAAGAATGGCCGCTCTTCCCACCCAGCTCCCCTCGCGTGACCGCTGTAATCAGCCACGGTTACGTGGCCAGAGAGGACAGTGGAAGGGTGGAATTCCAAACTAAATGCAATCACTGGCAGAAACGCCTTATGTCCACTTAGTTAAAATACTAAAAGAAGAAATACAAAAAGTGTATTTTTTAATTTGAAATCCAGAGAATTAGGTGACCTTGTGGAATAAAAAAGGAAAAAAGTATATGTAAAATTGGATGAAATACTTTACTTTATAAAGTTAAGCAATTGAATTGATCATAAGAATGGAAAAAATTAACTTCTAACTTATTTGGGCTGTATCGGAAATAATACTGGTTCAGAAATGGGTTACTCGCAGAAATAAAACAACTTCCTGAGCTTATCTGTTTTTTCCCTTGCAGAATAATGAAAAACATCTTCAACACTTAAAAGGGCTGCCTATATGCCCCCTTGCAGATACAGAACCTGCGCCTTCAAGGAGAAAAGTTTTAACATGGGTAATAATTCCAGGTATACCAATAGGTAAGATATTGAAATTAATTATCCCTAAGTATATAGGTCTACGAATACAAAATTTATCAGTGTAATGGCTGCTTTTTTTTTTTTTTTTTTTTTTTTTTTGTGTGTGTGTGTATATTACCGTGAATGTGTATTGATTTCCAAGAATCAAAGTACAAATAAATGTTATGTGTGTAATATGAAAACATGAAATTTAAAATAATTGTGATTTACATCTATACATACAGTAAACCCTTATCAGTCCAGACCCCATTAAACCGGGCATCGCTTAATCCGAACAGTTACTAAAAAAAGTCTTAATTAATTAGCGAAAAGCTCAGTGAAGATGAGCATAGACGGGGGGTCGGCAAACTTTCAAGAGCAAAGAGCCAAATTGTAAATAAAACAAAGGAACTATCAAAGAATCATTAATATGGATACACATGTACATACGAGGAGAAGGGGAAGAACCAGTAGTGATCGTAATCGGGACTGTCATACTCCAATTAATAACTTTTATAATACACTGCTGGCCACCGTAAATACAACACCCTGATGGAAGCATGCAAATTACATGAAATTAACAACATGCATTAGGGGAGGTGAGATATGCAAATGATTAGAATTTAAGCGCAGACACACATCGCGCGCGCCTGTGGCGCCACCTCAAAGCGCTATTTAAGGCTTGGAGATTTCGACGATTTCAAGTTCGGTGATTGTGTTTTTCTTGCGGTATTTTCAAAAAACGATCAGTTATGTCTCGTAGAAAACCGCAATCAGCTTTTGATCAAGTATCCGAGTTCGACAGAGGAAGGATAGTGGCCTACCGAGATTGTGGTTTATCTTTCAGGGAAATCGGTAGCCGTGTTGGACGAAACCAAACAACTGTAATGCGGATATCTCACCGTTGGATGCAGAAGGGTACGACGGACCGACGTGGTTGATCGCAACCACCTCAGTGCACCACTTCACGTGAGGACAGGCAAATTGTGCACATGGCAGTGACTGATCGCTCAGTCACATCACGAACCATAGCCCAGCACATTGAGTCTGTAACGCATCATTCAGTATCTGCGCGTACCATTCGACGCCGTTTACAGCAGAGTGGTCTGTCCGCAAGACGTCCATTGCTTGGTCTACCCTTGACTCAGAACCACAGACGTCTCCACCGCCAATGGTGCGATGAAAGAAGGATGCGGGCGGCAGAATGGAATAAAGTTGTCTTTACTGACGAGTCGCGCATCTGTCTGCAACACCACAATGGTCGAATTCGAGTCTGGAGACACCGTGGAGAGAGGATGCTGAACAGCTGCGTTATGCAGCGCCACACTGGTCCTGCACCGGGTATTATGGTATGGGGTGGTATTGGATATCACTCTCGCACTCCTCTAGTACACATTGCCGGTACTTGAAACAATAAGCGCTGTATATCACAGGTGTTGGAGCCAGTTGTCCTTCATTACCTTCAGGGCTTGGCCACAGCCATATTTCAACAGGATAATGTGCGACCACACATGGCACGCATTGTCCAAATGTTCTTCGTCAATCACCAGATTGAATTGCTTCCCTGGCCGGCTCGCTCCCCGGATCTTTCGCCGATAGAAAACATGTGGTCCATGGTTGCTCAACGATTGATCCAGATTACACCCCCAGCTGCCACACCAGATCAACTTTGGCAACGTGGGGAAGCTTCTTGGTCTGCTGTACCCCAAGAACACATCCAAAGTCACTTTGAATCAATGCCGAGGCGTGTGGCAGCGGTGATCTCCAACAATGGTAGCTACTCTGGCTACTGATTCTGGCAGGAACCACACTTCACAGAAGTCTATAAATTTAATCATTTGATACTTGGTCAACATGTTATCTACAAAATAAATTTTGTATTACTATCTCTTGTCTTTCTTGGTGTTTCATTTACAATGGCCAGCAGTGTATTTAAATAAAATTTTACTTAAATAACAGTTTTCACACATGAAACAGTTTCAGCTTAAATAACAGGACTAAAAATGATGACTCTTGCTTTTAAAACTTAACAACTTTAATCTTGCGTATTAAAGATATAAACAAATGCCAGCAGCTTCATGCGGCGAGATCCTCTCCTGGCGAGGGAAAGTACAGGAATTGAACATTCCACACAGATTATGTTACTCAAACAAGTCAAAGCAAACAACTTGTTGCCATCGAGCAAAAGATAAATACACTAGATGGCGTTGGTAAAAGACATGACAGTAAAACTAACTATTTTACACAAATACGAATAAAATAGAAATTGTAAATAATAATTGAATAGAAATTAAATATAGCATATAAACGAACATACCAAGCACATTAATAATAAACATACAATTTGAATAATAATAAAAATACAGTTTGAATAATAATGAAAATATAACTTGAATAATAACGAAAATACAATTTGAATAATAGAAAGATGCAATTCCATCCAATACCATGTTGATTAATAATTTAAATTGATTTTGACTTTTTTTTTATCAACTCTTAAGCATGTTATTACATATGGAATGTATTTTTGTCACCTCTTTTGGAGGCTTAAGTTTTTCTCCAGTACACCCATAAGTGCCCCTGAACTCTTATATATGCAAATAAATAAACGTTCCTGGAAACTACTTTGAGGAGTATCTTTCCAAGGTGCTATTTTTACCAATGAATTGGACTTTAAAAATAATTTTAATATTTTCATCAATTCGCAATAAGCTTTTTAATGAAAAACAATGTTATACTGAAGTAACTGTCTTAAGCCAGTTAGATACTAAAATGTATATGAAAATACAGGTAAATGTTTTCAATGAATAGTTATAAGAATAAAAAAGAGAAATATATATATATATATAATGATTTTTAGTATACACAATTATTTTTAATGCAAACAGGGTAAACTCTGTAAATATGGGCATCAAAACACACAATTCAAAATATACTATACTAAAATACTTTCACCTTTACCGAAATTGATATTTAAAACTTGAGAGTATGGTTTATGAACAAACCTCTAACTCTTGCTGCTATATGTATAAAGAAGCTCCGCAACAAATTCTGCAATTGCCCATATTTGACGAAAACCTTAGGTAGTATGGGCACAATTGTGCCGGAAACATGAGCGTTACTATGTAAAAAATGCAAGAAAAACTGTCATCTCTACATTTACCTTTTCCAAACGGAAATGCATTTCTACACAAATTACGTGGCAAATGTTAAGAAATGAAATTAAAAATTTGTTAATGAGCAAATTATAACACACAAAAAATGTGTTTCTACAGAAAAAGTTTTTATCTATAAATTTAAAATAATTGAAAATGATAAAAATCAAATAAACTATGAAATTAACATAAATTTTACATACTTAAAGAAAAACAACCCTTAAAATGAGAGAGAGGACTTGCACTTGTATCATACGCTGTACTCATTATAATAGGAGTCATAATCTAACTTGATACATTCTTCATGATGCGAGGATGAACAAGAATCACAACATATTGTACCCATTCCTGCCCTTGATTTTCATCATAATAGTTAGTACCACAAACAGGACGAATGCAGGTTGCATTGTGTTTGCTGGCACTTGTTCTGCATTTTGCACCTAAACCTTCTCTACGACCACGTTTGACAACTCTCTTCTTCGTATAAGTCAGATCTTCTGCACTTGTCAGCTCGCTTGCACCGTTTTTACGTCTTCCACGATTCAGCAGGTTGTTTTCAGTGATGGAAGTCAGTGTAGTGACAATAGAGGAGCCATCTGTAGCTGCAACTTGGCCTAAATTATAATAAGGAAGAGGTCCATGGAAGGAAGATGAACTCAAAGGACATGTAGAACGAGAGGAAGATCTGGGGGTAGGGTTGGAAATCATTATTTCATGAAATGATTGAGATGAGGATTCTGGTCAGGGTTACCTAGCTAACCCAATATAAGCACAATCGGGTATTACGACCATAATTCAGAAGCATAAATTTATGGTTATTGTAAGAGCATCAAATAATCACTCAGTTTAACTGCCTTATGAAAAGAATACATCATAACATTTTGGTACTGCCCATATTACCTTTAATCTTATTGCCCATGTTTACTCTAGCGACATTATTCAATAGTTGGCGTAACTGCTGTGGCAAGAACGAAACCACTCTCGCACACTCGCATAAGATTGCAGCCATTTATAGGATGCATGTAAAATTAATTTTGTGAGTGTTAAATTTTAAATAAGATAATTGAAGTATAGCAACAACCCCAATTTGAAATAACATGTAGTTGTACTTGCATTAGAAATGGTCCGCTTGCACTTCATTTTAAACCACACAATAACACAAACAAAGCACACAATCGCGATGACTTGAACATTGCCTTGGACATAGAGCAAATGCACTAACTCAAAACCATTACGTGTAATATGGGTATTTGCTTTCCGACCACATGCGAAATGTAAATAAAATATTGATTTGAATTCCATCTTGTACAGGGGCGTAACTACCACCGTATCAATAATACTGGGCCCCAAAACATGAAAGCAAAAAATCACAAAATGTTAAGGGGACTCTAGAAAGAGTCCCTAAGGAACTTTGATATAGGATCCACCCAGGACTAGCTACACCAGTGATCTTGTGCAATTTTATTTACTATTTTACTGTGTCTTATTTCAAAATACATCTTCTTTTTACTGTGCCATGTTTAGCTATGCATTTAAGCTTTTTTTATAAGTTGTTTAATCCGGACATTCATTAAATATATATATATATATCATGTATTCGAGTAGGAGCTTTACTTATTTTTAAATTCCTTTATTAGTCGATGGGTGTAAGAGATGTTAAATTGATAAGGCCTGTTCTTATGGACGGATACTCCCTTTTTATAAATTTTAGACACTGAATTAGATGACTACACAAACACAAATAGAAACCTTGACGACACTTAGTGAAGCAACATAGTAGTACATATAATCAGCCGCAGGCCAATTTTCCTTGTAATGCAGGTTTATATACAAACCGCCAACCGGAAGTTCAGAAATTCACATGACTTCCGAGGACGTCTCTTGTGATTGGTCGACAGCTATCGTTTGAAGTCATTGTATAATGGCTACTCTAAAATCACTGACTACACAATTTTCAAGTATATAAAGTTATGGTTTACTTCCGTTAGACGGGTAGCTAACAATTATTTATCTAAGCGAAATCTTCGAGGTTTCAGGATCATTACAAATTAAAAAGCTTTTAAGATGAAACTATCGTGCATTATTACACACACGTAGAGCAAGAAATATTTCTTGCAAGAAAGAGGAATTTTTGTTGATGTTCAGACAAAATATCTTACTTAGGTTCTTTAATTTATATTAAAAAATAAATGGGGGAATTTGGAAAAAAAATTTTTTTTTGGAATATACTAGTTTTGCATTTGCTAGCTATTTAAATAATAAAAATCAGTGTAGGCTGCAAATTAGCACAAAAAAATAATTCATTCAAAAAAATTTTTTTTCATGAAATTAATCATACAAACACCATACTTAAATTCCATAAAAATCGTTTGTATAACATTGAAATAATTTTATGTAGTTTTGAGTGTATATTTTAGATGACCCTTTTGGTTGTGTGATATTTTATAAACTTCAGATCGTATTTAAAGTCGTGAAAATAAATAGACAGGGCTTTAAAAGATTTGGTCTCTTAATACTGATTCATGATATTATGGGATAAAGAGCATTTTCCGAACGAAGCTACCCTCGATAATTGCACTAAAGGCCCAATAATTACAAAAAAAATAAAAGGAAATTGCATATTATATAATACTGAAAGTTGAAACTCTGTTTTAATTATACTGGTAATTGATATTAATTGCCTATTTAAAGTTCTTAGTTCATTTGTTTGTGTATTTTGGTCCAAAATGACGATCTTCAACACATAGTTACAAAACATTTGTAAAAAAATTCTCAAATTTTGAATGTTTGCTTATGTATTAAAATATGCATTAAAGCATGCTTCATACTTTTTCAGATGACATCACACTTGCAATAATGAAATGAAAACTCGTTTTATGTTTCAAAAATCCAAGGTATATGAAATACAAATGTTGAACGTGGTATTCTTCAGTGAGCCTTAAAAATATATATTTGAAAGAATAAAATTCTGTGAAAAAAAAATTCAAAAGAATGTTCTATGTTATCTTAAAATATGTTATGCTATTTTCTGTACTAATTCTATGTTATTTTAAATACATTTTCAACATGCAATGCATGTGTTGTATAAAAGTGCAATATGCATTTTTCTATGATTAAAGTTCTTTTGATGTTTTAAGGTTTCTACTCAATTCTTTGATGAATATTTCTTTTTAATTCGAATCAAATTATTTTAATTCTTATGTTAATTAAATTTTAGGTATAATTTTTATCCTTTATCATAGTTTTTAATTAAAATTTTAACTTTAAAACCCAAAACGCTAGCGCTTTGAGTTTTAAAGTGTTCTTTTATGCGTCCAGTCTTATCAGGTATTAAAACACATTATAGCAGAAATAAATAGTCCCACATTAAAAAATTCATTTGCCTTCTCTCTCTCTCTTTTATTTTTTTGGTTGGAAAAACTAATTTAAGCATTTTTTTTTTTTATTTCGGGGTTGTAAAAATTACTTTTCTAAAATATCTTGTAGTGTATTCATGTATGTAATGGCAAATGATTTTTTGAATTATTTATCGTGCGTGGATTGACAGACAACTCGTATACTATAAAGACGTACAGCTTATTAGTTAAAAGATTTTGAAGACAATGAAACAATTAAACAGGCCCATTGAATTGAATTATTCATGTGTGGAATAACACATTTATGGAATTTCACAAATATATTTCATTTTTAATATGTTTTTCTCTCTTACTTTGATATGATGAGTATTTATTGTAAAAAAATTTGTATCAATTAAAAAATTTTCATTAGAAAATCATGGCAGCAATACTGTTATAGTTCCATCTAAAATTTTCTTCAATGATAAAACGAGGATGGGTTTTGTTGGAGATTCACTTTACAGCGTCATCCCATGAATTAAATTTACAAAATTCTAACTCTGAACAGACTTATCAATTTGTATTTTTGTAAAACATTCTTGTATGAACTTGAAATGATCTGCAGAAACTCGTATAAGAATTAAATAGACATAATGTACGTTAAGTAAATAACTGAACATCATAATATGATACAATATGAATATCCAATTATTTCAGATTGAAAAAAATAAGATATGATACAAGTACAACATAATGATGAAGTGCAAACACATTGCATATATATATATGCACACACTACTAGGATTAAAAAATTCCCTCACTGAGTCTATAACTTAAAAAAATATTGTGAATTAGAATGCTAAAACACATCCTCAATTCAAAATAAGGTCCTTCCGCAATTACACACTTTTGCCATCTCTTGTAAAAGTCTTCAAAACACTTCTGGAATTCATTTTTAGCCACATCCTTCAATTTAGATAGCAATGCCATTTTACACTTCATCTGTGGGTTCAAATCGACGACCTGCAAACGAATTTACAGTTCATGAAACAGTATGAAGTCACAGGGGACGAGATCAGGGGACTAAGGAGGATGTGGCGTAACAGTTGAACTGGAGTTCTCCGTGAACTGGGGCATTGTTATGAAAAAGCACCAATGAATGTTCAGCCCTCAATTTTGGTCTTTTTTCTGGATAAAATCACGCAAACGACGCAGGATGTCTGAGTAGAACCCCAGATAAATACTCAATGCCCTGGATATTGAAGAACATTCCTAATACGACCTTCAATTTAGAGCGATCTCAGCGAAGTTTCTGCTTAAGTGGAGATTGTGGTGATTTCCACCTTACCTATGCTTTCTTGGATTATGGGTCGCATAAACACAATTTCTCGTCTCCAGAAGCAATTCTAACCAGCAGAGAAAGATCTTTGTTAATAGCCGAAATTAAATCTCCCACCATTCCCATTCGAATTTCCTTTTGGTCTCCAGTTAACGTGCGACGGAATAATGTGTTGATATACCTTATGCACGTTAAGATCCTTATCCAGTATCCTTTGACATATGGCCTCTGACTCAGCAATTTTCAGCATTGTTTACTGTCTGCTCCAGCGTACAATCGCAAGAACTTTTCGATCTTTTTTAGCTGAGCGAGATATATTTGTAAGCGACCAAGGTATTCGTAATATTCAAAACTTTCTTGCTTTCTCTGAATCACTGATGCCACTCAAAAGCTTCGGTTCGTTATTATGTATCACTGTCTTACACATGCGTTAACATTTTGTAACTCTCCATAGGATTCTTTTCTGAGGGAATACAAAATTTGAAATTAAGTCTCTGCTCAACGAACGATATTTCTTTCTAGCGCCAGTTACTAAGTGCACTTATCTACAAAATATAGCACAGTAAAGAGCCACCGACCCCATTATTCAGGTCAAACCATCTTTAGAAAAAGTAGAGAACATAGCAACACAGAAATATTAGCTTAATTGCCGTACTGCAAAAGTTTTTTGAGTTATAGGCGCAGTCCGGGAACTCTTTAGTCCTGGAAGTATAGTAGTGTATATCTTATAATATAAACTGTAAATTTAAGATTATACTAAATAACTGTAAATTTAAAACTGTAAATTAAACTTATTTCAAATTAGAACAAATAATAATTTTTCTCCAATTTTATCCATTTCGAAATTACTTGAGCAGATCTTGGTAATCTTTTTACACACACACAGTCACGCTCATCTTTTTTTTCCCAAAAGAGGCCAAAAATTTATACCAATATAATTTGTTAAAATTTTATCTACTGCGGGGAAAGTCATTGAAAGCAAATGAATTCATTTTCTCTCTCTCTTTTTTTTTTTATTCAGCGGTGCCGCGACCCCCCCGATATATCTTCTAGAATTGGGTTTAATTAGGTTCTGATTTGAGGATGGCCTAAGAAATATATGCAACTTTAAGAAGTCTTTCTTTAGGGACTTCTTAAAAAATCTTTTTACATCATTCTTATATTTACAGGATGTAAGCAAAAAACTTTGTTTTTACATCCTGGACTTTGTTTATTTAGTTATACTTATTTAGTAATCGTTTTAATATTTTGCCTGAAAATGTAGTTGAATCAAGTGCAGCTATAACCAAACCACATGTAAAATTATCAAAGAAAAAAATTATAATAAGTATTTTTCAAACTCCTTTTTTATTACATCAATAAAAAATGTGAATATATTATATTTGAAAATGCACGAAGTTATTTTTGTGATAGATAAAGCATGTCCTACATCTGTATATAGAAACGGAACATATACCTATATCTATGTCTTTAAATACATTTTTTTTTTATAAATGATTTTTTTTCTACTTTCAAAATCGCACCAAAAATGAAATAATTGCCATTTCAATACAACTTCGAGAATTAAAATGTCTTTCATATGTTTTTTACGATATCTTTTTCTCTGTAATAATTTAAAGTAAGCATAAGCAATACACGTTTACATAATAGATTGACTTAAATTCCTTATGGTCCTCTCATGAGTTTTATTAATTTTACATGATTATATATATCTTTGTTACTAACAAGTTATGTGTGTTACTAATAATTTTATCATTGAAATTCCCTTGATATAAAGGCATAAAATCTCTCAAAAAGACATTTAAAGTTACTAACAAATTCCTAATTATTATCAACATGCAACCAATCTGTTAATTTAATAAAGACTAACAATCACAGGATCTTAATTTTTGATTTAATTAATACAGTTTTCTAAGATGTCTTAATATACCCAAATATATCATCTAAATTTGAGAACTTAAGAGGGCTCAGGGGTGTTAATTTTCTTTCGAGAGCTGAAAATATAAACAGTTTTCAACAAGATACAATTCTTTGGGATTAAAAATAAATAATTCGATTCTTTTACTGATTTTTGTAAGAGAATGAGGTTTAAAAAAATGTAAAATGATTAAAATATAATTATAGTTTTAAAAATTATAAGCATATGAATATAAGAATTATTTCTGTAAGAAATATTAAGTAAGTTTTACATTGCACATGATATTTTCTAAAATAGTAGCTCCAATTTCTACCAATAAGTTGATTTATAAAGCCAAATGTATCCGTATTACATTGTAGCAGTTTTATGCAAACAGTATAATAAGTAATATTTTTTTAAAAAATAAAAAAAATTACACTTTTTATATTTTTTTAAAAATTTTAATATTTTTCAAAGTTTACATTAAAAAAAAAAGGAAAAATGATACTAAAATTAGGTAGAGTTTAAACAGTATGTGTGATCCGTTTTATAATTCTACAAAGTTTTATACATCAAAGGCTACTATTTTAGAAAATATCATGCGCAACACTTTTATATTTCTTACAGAAATAATTCTTATTTTCATGAACTCATAATTTTTAAAATTATGATAGTATTTTAAACACATTTTACATTTTTTTTAAAACCTTATTCCTTTATAAAAATGTGTAAAAAAAATTGAATTATTTAATTTTAACCTTAAAGAATTATATTTAGTCGAAAATTGATTATATTTTCAGCTCTAGAGACAAAATTAACACCCCTGAAAGCCATTTCCTGTAAGTAATAACTAAAATTTTTGGAGAGATGAGTTCTGGTAGATTTCTCCGTAAATTGAACAAAGATTTCCTCCTTTAAAAAACTAGGTATTGTTGTCATTTACAAACATGTTGTTTCAAGTGGCCTTTCCAAGGAGATTCCCCAACAGTTTCACCCTGAGAAAGTCACTAATTAAGCGCGACAAAGCATTCACCTGAGATAGAGCAGTAGAATAAGCCAGTGCTTTATTTTCATTAGAAAGGATCGTGACCTAAATCGTACTCTATGCTGCGATAGCAAATTCATCTGTTTATTTTTAACATTGTCGACAAAGTCCGACTTCCACTACAGTTCTTTTCTCATTCGAGCATCAGTTAGCCACAGAAGACAATGACATCTTGCATCCAAGCACCACAACAAAGAGCCGGGGGTCCGGTTTTGGTACATGTCGAGTTCGAAGTATTCGGTGGAGTTCAAGGTAAGATGAATTTTGGATCTTTGGGTCATTTATGTTTTATGAAATAGGAGGTTTTACTATATCAGTTTCTGTTGTATATTTTTGATAAGTGTTCTAAAAAAGGTGCCTATATTTACTGAATCTTAAGAAAAATTCAAGTCCAAAAGCGCATTTAAATCAAAAGTATTTTACGAATATTACAATCATGTTATCCCAAAACCCATTCTAACGTTTGTTATATATAGTTCGACGCACTTGTGCACACATGAAATTTAATTTTAGTCAATTGTAGCAGAAGTATGTTAAAATCACTTCATGAATTTTGCAATTTTTCCTTAAAAAATTAAATGGTTAGCTTTATTGAGGTATTTTGAGAACAAAATTTGCGTGTGTTTCACATAATTGAGGGCAACTCAAAAATTTGTGAAAACCATTAGATCAAATATTTTTTTTTTATCTAAATCATACCATATCCTCTTAAGGTATCCGACTACGTTCGGAACCGTGATTTTGTAAAAGAGCATAAATGGATAATTTTCATGATATTTAGAGTCCCTTAGATTAGAATGCATGCATAAAATTGTTTTAAGGACATTTTGACAAAAAAAATTATTTAAATACAATATTTTGGCACAAAATTAATTTAGGAATAATCTTTTTTCAAAATGTTCTCCTTTTGTGAAAAATGCTTCTATTATAATAATATTTTGCCTGTATATAGCTCAGACCTCTCTACAGAGGCTCGACTAGAATTTTTGAAATATATAACTTAGAAGTGGGTTTATCCATATTTTACGACAACAGAGGGGAGCAATTTTAAGAAAAAAAGGCCAATAATTATTTAAATTGGTGATAACTCTGAAAATAATGTAAATTTTTCAAAAATTCTAGTTGATCCTCTGTAGAGAGGTCTGAGCTATATACAGGCACAAAATATTATTATAATAGAAGCATTTTTTACAAAAGGAGAACATTTTGAAAAAAGATTATTCTAAGTAAATTTTTTGCCAAAATATTGTATTTAAATAATTTTTTTGTCAAAATCTCTCCTTAAAACAATTTTATGCATGTATTCTAATCTGAGTGACACTAAATATCATGAAAACTATCCATTTATGCGCTTTTATAAAATCACGGTTCCAAACGTAGTCGGATACCTTAATTTAAAATATGTACTATTCTAGAAAAAAATTCAAATAAATCTATTGATCCTCTAAATTTCATGAGAATAATTCACTTTGTTTCTGTAACAGTTTTTGTATTTTGATATTTTCACTAAGAAATGCGCGAGTAATATCCAAGATTAATTTTAAACACTAGAAGAAAAACTTCAGGGTAAAAATATCTATAAAATAACTCTAATTAATAATGTTTTTTAAATTAATTTTCTAACGAAATTTTCATGTTACTAAAATAATTTCAAGATTTAATTAAAAAACTGTTAAGTATATAAAGCTCAAAAAATTGTCAAAATTGATACGAGATATTTCTTTTTGCTTAGAAATGCATTTTTCTTTTAATACAAAGGGCCGATACAAACAATCTATAATAAAATATCTTACAAATAACTATTTAAATAATACAATTAAAGATACACTGTAACGCTCCTCAGTTTGAAAATCAGGAAAAAAAATTAAAAGTAATTTGATATGAATTGCTAAAAAAGTATTTATTTCTGATAATTTATTCAGAAATATCCTTTACTCATAAAAAATGACCCAAAAATGTTATACAATTGTAAAAGTTACTCAACATTTATAGTTGCCTATTACTTTAAAGAATAGAAGAATAATTATTGGAAATTTAAAATTTTATGTTAGTTTATTCACTGATCGATTTCTCTAGTGGTTTTGTCTTATAAAAAGCAAACAGAAAGATTCTTGCTTAAGAAACTAGTAATTATTTACTTCAATTAGTAATCTATTAGCTGAATATTCTTGCTTTTAATACTGGTTAATTTTATAACTTCAATACTCCTTTATGCATTTCCTTATGCAAAATATAAAGCGCTGTTAATGAGAAATGAAAATTAGTTTACTGTTTGAAAATATAGATGTATATATTTTAATAAAAATGGACCTTTTAAAAACTTTCTTTAGATCATAATTGCAAAAACATTTCAATATACGCAATATTATTAGTTATTTATTCTCTCGGGAAAAAAACTCATATGAATTTTCAATGTCTACGTAATTTGTAATCGAATGTAAAAGCCACAATCGTTGCAGGATATTATTGCCAAAGTAACGTTTATAGATTATCAATTTTTCTTTTATTAGTTCTTAGTAATAAGTTTATATATTAATATTGACATATTTTTTAAATAAGTCAAACATCAAAGTATATTTTCGAAATATTCTTTTTAAGAAATACCTTACTTCAAGAGAAATTATTCAGTTCTTAAGAATATCACAAAAATAAATTATGTAAGAAAAATATTGAGTTTGTTTTAGTTTTTAAAAGTACCTCTTTGGGGTTCATAAGCCTTCTATAAAAAAGTTCTTGATGAATACGTAGCTGAATCTAGCTATTCCAATTAATATTATAAGTGTAAAATATTGTAAATGTGATATCTCTTTGAAAAAAAATTCTAAGAAAAATAGAACATTCTCGACAAAAGATATTATTTCACTTTTTGTCCAATGTGTTTGACTGAAATCTGTATATATATATATATATATATAATCATTATGAAAACTAGAACGTAGAAATGTTACGAGATCCGTATAGAAGTCAAAAGGTTAAACGCTGTATCTAGCTGTTTGCAATTCCATTAGCTTCTGTAAAAAATGAGTAATGTGGATCACTTTTTAACCAACATTAATGATAAGGATCATGTGTCTCAAGATGATGAAAAAATAAGAGCTAACTAAAAAAAGTTGATGCATGTCGCCTTTTTTTATGCAGTTTTGTGTTAGAAACTTGTCATTGTTCTTAATGTATGTGAACAATTTGAAGCTGACAGTAGTATATTTCTTACAAGCGTACGGGACATAATGTGAGAAAATTAATAAGTGCATAGGGGATGTTTCATCGGAATATCTTTTATAAATAACTTCTATTTATTCAATATTGACTTCAAAACTTTATTGAAAATAAATTAAACTTGTTCTGAGAAAGAAATCGTTGGACGACAATATTATACGTTTTTTCTAACCTATATATATATACAGAAAAGAAAAGCGATTCACTCACACATCATAAGATCTCCGAAACTACTGGATCTACAGGTTTGAAATTTTGCTAAGTAAAGATATGCTAAGGGAATAGGTTTCTCGAAAATCGGCTCCCAATGAGGTTTGAAGGGCGTTATACATAAAAGTTCCCGTTTTTAAACTATTACACCCACAGACTTGAGATTTGGCAAACAAATTTCTTTCGTTAAGTAGAGATCAGCTAAGGACGTGTTTTGTGGAAATTGATTCTCAAGGGGTTTTGTGGAGGGTTA
>BMAV01001900.1:118448-169868 GCA_019973955.1 Trichonephila inaurata madagascariensis
CCATCCCACGTCGCATACAGTCTGTACTTCAGTCAAAGGGGGGTCCAACTCCCTATTAATAAAGCATTTCTCCTCTTTCATAGGTGTTCGTATTATTTTGTCACCCATGTGTAATATATATATACTTTTTTTTTGCTGATTTAGATTTTTTAGAAATTAATTTTAGCACCTTTAAATGTATTGCATTTTTTCGAAATAGTTTATTTTTTTATACTCCAAGATTATGGCAATTTAGAATTTTACAAATGTGTTTTAGCATTAAAAAATTTAACTACTTTTTCTCTTCTAAATTTTATTTCAGAACAGTAATACAAACAAATAAAGGGGCAGGCAAGCGTTTTAAAACGTTGTTTAATACTCTGCAGTATCAACCCTAAATCTAAAATTTACTTATGTATAACAACGGCTACATTACTTTTACCAGTACTGACTTGCTAATTTCTTGCTAATAGTTTTACTCTAGGTTTTATTTATAATAATGTAACATGTTATTGATTATATGTATGGTATATATATATTTTTATATCTACTATAAGTTTTATTTGCTTAATATTTCATAACAAAAATTAATAAGTAACGAGTTTATTTAAGAACAATTTCTTGTAAGAAATATGGAAATGAATTTTAAAATACGAGTTGTCTTTTTTCTTATTTGGTCTTTGCCGTGATATATTGAAAAATCCATTTGCCAATAACACTATCCCTCAAAATTCAACTTCATACGAGGTGTAACACTTATTGAACCAGTCACGATGCGAAACTGGTTCAGTAAATCATTGTAATTACAGAATCAGTTCTCCATGACAGTATCACCTTCAAAGTAGTTCCCTTCAGCATTCACACACTTCTGCATTCCTTGCTGCCATTGCTGGTAACAGTTCTTGAACGAGGTTTTTGGAAGTCCCTTTAAGTGATTTCCCATATTTTTGCCTGAACCTCTAACTGAGGTAAAATGGGTTCCCTTTCAGCAAGACTTAATGGCAGGAAATATAAAAAAAAAAATCGCAGGGAGCCAAATCAGGTGAATAAGAAGGATGCCTTGTCACAGTAATGTTTTTGCTAGACAGAAATTTCTTGACAGATAAGGGTCGTGTGAACTGGTGCATTATCTTGGTGCAACAGCCATCTATCACTCACTAATTCTCGCCTTTTTTTACTAATTTTTTCACGAAGTCTTTTTAGTACTTCAATGCAGTAGTGTTGATTAATAGTCTGACCACTGATGTGAGTGGGAACCCAATCATATCACGAATTTAGGCTATGTTTTGGTCTATAATCACTGACCATGGGTACCCAGTCGGTTTATCATTTTCCAACAGTAGCGCACACAAAAAAGTTTCAAGGGAGGGGTCCAGGGTCGAAATTCCACCATTTTGGTATCATGCTCAAATACGTCGCACAACATATTCTTTTGATTTTATCGTTTTTCGCGAACAAAAACAATACAAAATTAATTATTGTATAAATAATTAGCATTTATTGATAAAACTAATTATTAACAACAAATACATAATTAAAATTTACGTAATATACACATAGGATTATAACCAATCGAAAAAAAATCGAGCTATGGGGGGTGTCCGGACCCCTAGGACATCCCCCTTGTGTGCGCCACTGTCTTCCACACTACCCCTTCCCTCTGAAAACATTCTATAACATTCAAACACATGTACACGAGACGAAGTTTCATCTCCATAAACCTCGGTTAATATTGGAAATGTTTTCATGGCTGATTTGTAAAGTTTCACAAGAAACTCGATTTTGATACATTTTTTCGGCAGAATGCAGTTGCACGTGTTCACTCACTGACACAGTACTCCCAACTGATGGGATCGATTAAGGCGCAACTAGATAGAGGAGGTGTGTGGGATGACGTCCCCCAAACAGTTTTTGCCAACTCTACTCTTTTTTCAAGCTACACACTTAATCTCGTTTTTTATTTATCACACCTTTTATTTTAAGCTGACTATATATACATTAATTATACTTGAAAAATAATACCAAATTTTCTCTATCTCGTACAAAATTTTTATTACTACGAAAAATCATATCTTGATATTATCTGCCAAAAACTACTTCCCGAATAAAATACAGACTTTTCGTCTCTCTCATTGAATGCAATGATTTAAAGTTTAATTATAAGACAATGAAATATGAATTAAACTAAACACAAAATAAACTTAGGCCTTATCTCGAGGAGTGCATTGATGAAAGTTGCGATTTTACAGGTATTATGTAGTTCTGCAGTAATCGAAAATGAAGAATATTTATTAAATTTACGTACTGATTCTAAGTAAAAATTTTTGCTGTTCATTCAATATTTTCATTTCATTCTGCTATTAATATGAAATATCAATAATTGTAGGTATTATTCCATCATGTTTTAAAGTTTTTTAATTAACAAATTTCGTGTATTGCGAATAATTGTGAAAAATCTACATGTTATAAAAATCTATATCAATTTTGAATTTGATATACCTGATTCCCAAAAAATCACAATAAATTCTGTAAGCTCCATATTCATGTTGGGAATGCAATATTAATAGTGTATACGTATATATATATTGTTCATGATCATGTAAAAAAATTTTTTATCAATAAGGTTATTTAAAAATTATTTTATGAAAAATGTAGAATAGAATTTTTGTCATCTGACTGCGCCTTTGAATTAAGAGATTCGTAAATTGCCTGTTATGCTGATCTAATGTGATTTTAAGTCAACAAATGTCTTAAAACATCTTAACAATAAAACATCTTAAAGGTATCCTGTGTGTATCAGTTGATCAGTTATAATATCCTTATAATTAGAAGTTATGTCTTATTGGAAGCATTAAATAATACATACCGTTAAAAAAATAATTTTTTAAAATTTCTTTATGAAAGGTGATATAAAGAGATATCTAGATCTCATAGATCTTTTTGTGTCATGATGTGAAAGTTTTGAGAGAAAGCAGAAAAGCTTCATTTTTGTCCTTTTTGTTTAATTATGATTCTGAATTATCGTTAAATTCTAGTTGCTATCTCGCGAATAAATTAAAAACAAATAGTTTACTCAAACACAACTAAGAAAAAAGAAATAACTCAAACGCAACTAAGTTAAAAAGAAGTAATAACTCATGACAAACGTAAATAAGAAAATCGAACTTTTTTCTGCTGGTCTAGTAATATTATGAGAAAAATGTACTAATCATTTCCCTCGGGATTTGACGAGTTTTGAAGAGTTATCATTGTGTATATAATATTTAAATTGTTACTTCTTTATAAAAAAAATCAACTACAAATACCATATTGATTAGATATAATTGAAATTTTTTTATCGAGACACATTTTGAAGTATTTTTGTAAACACTGAACACACACTCTCCAACAATTGCTATTCAAGAATTTTACTACCACAAAACTTATAAAGTGAAAATCAATCCAAATGCAATACCATCTTGTTTAAGTGTTTGTTTTTATAGTATTCTATTGTATTTGTGTTATATTTAAATAACATTTTTTTAAAACCTTTTTATGAACTGTTGTAACACTGAAAATATAAATTCTTGTACAGTTTATGAATATGCTTTATATATCCCTTTTATAAGTAAAATAGTGTTGCCATTATCTTTGAAGCGCCAATTTATTCAAAGATGAAAATGTAACAATAACTCTCTTTTTAATTAGATGATGCATTTTCGAAAAATAACCTTCCAATTTTATACATGAGGGAGAACATTTCACTCTTATCTAATTAAATTTACACTTTTTTTCAAATCCCATTACCTAATTAATTTCCTTTTCTGTGAAGACAACGCCCCGTGTAGTTGATATATTATCTAAGTGTCTTATCAACAAAAAAAAGATAAATTTCTGATTTATTATATAATTAAGTGTACATTTCTCATTATTTATGAACGAATTAAAAAGAAATTCAAAATATTCAAATAGTAACTGAATTTCTTTTTAAAGCATTCTTAAAACATCAGTATTTATCCCAATAGTATTTAAAATGGGCTTATAATCACTAAAAAACCTTTGGAATTATGTATCTTATTTGATACTTAGATTATATTTCTGCGTATTTTAATGGTAATTTTTAACTGAAAAGAATATAATGATAATAACAAGTCTCAATTAGAAATTGTGCCTAAAAACGGTTAATGGTAAATAAAACATGTTGAACAATTTCGGAATTTTAATTTTTGATGATTCTTGGCTCGAGCATAGCGCATCAATATAAAATTTTCTTAAGCGGAAAGTAGTATTAAGTTAGCAAATCTGTTAGTTAAGCAAATCTGTTTCCATCAATCATACTCCAAAATGTATTTAAAAATAAATTTCCTTAAAAGCATCACCAATACGATTTTGGATTCCAAAATAATTTATTTAATCGGGGATAATAATTTATATTCATTCATTATAGAAATACCAATAGTAGAATTAAGACGCGGGAAAGCAATCTTGAAATTTTGCGTGATATTATAATGCCGGCATGTCAAACACGCTTCCCGCTGGCCTCATATGACCCGCTGAGACTTTTCAAGAATTGTTAAATATCAAGTTTTTAAAGTTTTTTCATTTTGAAATTTATTTAGGGTGAACTTTTTTAAAAAAATCATAGCATATTTGCGTCTGTTACCTATTCTTACTTTAAAAGAAATCTTATTTGATGATTGAAATAACCTTTTGAGATTAAAAATTACTTTTCATGTTTTATAAAGTTTTCCATTTAATTTTACTATAACATAATTTTTATTAAATTCTTAAATTCTTTTTTGCATACTATTCACGACTGATGGCACCACGGCTCATCATATGAGCAAATTTTATCCCCGCTCTTCCATCTTCTCTGCTAAGGAATATAATATTAAAGAGCACTATGACCGATATGTTGTAAAATTTTCATGAAGACAAATTGTCGAAATTGAAGTCAAGGCTCCAAAAACAACGAAGTGTATTCATTAAATTTATTCACAACAATACAGCTGCATTAAAAGTTATTTATACACAGGTTGTCCACATAAAATAGCGCCCAAGCTCTACACAGCCAGATTTCTCGTGAGTTCATAAAAAAAATGACCAAAGAACTATAACTGGTCGATCCATAGTTTACAAGAAAAAAATGATAAATGGTGAGGCTCCAGAGCATTTATGTGCTTCTGTACGTGATAAGCTGGATATGGCATACTCCAGTCATTGGATCTGGCGTGAGGGTACGGTTTTATGGCCGCCATGATCACCAGGTCTCAAAATATTAGATTTTTTTCATATGGTGCTATCTCAAGCAATTAATGTATCTAGACCAGGGGAACTCAACCTTTTCCCCCGCAGGGCCGCATATATATGGCAAATATTTCATGCGGGGCGCATACATAAGGCAAATATGTCATGCGGGCCGCATACATATGGCAAATATTTCATGAGGGCCGAAACGTGAATGTTAATGGAAAAAACATCACAAGACCAAGGCAATATTGGACACTTAAAATTTGGAAAATTGATCTAAATATCAAAACTCATTTTTGGCTTTTAATAATATATTAATCTCTATCAAATACATATAAAAAAAATTTCGGTTTTATGCATTTTTTCTGAGTTGTGGGGTACTTTCGGTTCCCTTTCATCCATTACCAAGCCCTTATAGTTAATATTCTACTATCATACAAACAAAGCTATCATGCAGTTTGATAGTTTAATTTTTTTCTTTTGACAAAGCCTCTCTTATTTTTATTTCCAATATTAATTTATCAAATTCAGAATGGCAGCAAAGAGGAGTTTTGACTGAATTCCAAATTGAAATCAGTATTATCTGTTTATAATTAAAAATCAGTTTCACTCATAAAAGGGCCACTACTCCAGTTCATTTCCAGTTATTTGTTATTACTGACCGCTTCAGTTACAAATAGAAAAGAAAATCTTACAATTCGTATTTCCCGCTAAAATTTTAATACATTGCTCTTAAATAAATGAATTTTTTAATGCAATGGGCCATGAGCGGGCACTGAGAAAAGCCCGGTGGGCCACAAGTTGAGTATCGCTGATCTACACGAAGTGACCATAGAAACGGATTTATTTACTCGTCTGCATGCCACTTATACTTCGGTGGACACCGTGCTTCTGCAACGCGTGCATTCATTCATTCCAGACCTACCTCGTTATGCACGGTGAACACTTTGAACATCGATCTTTACAAGTATTTTTTTTTTTTTTTTTGAAATAGTGTTGATGTATATCCAATACTGTGTTTTTTCCTTGCACCGGCATACTTTGTTCTTCGTATTTTTCTCAAACTATGGATCATACAGGTACAGTTCTTTAGGCATTTTTATATACTTCCAACGAGATATCTGCCTGTTCAGGGTTTGGGCTCTATTTTTGGAACACCTTGTATATTATCCATTTAACAGCAAGCTCACAGATCCAAACAATTTACTGAAGGGAAATGTTTCATTGAATGCTTAATTAAAGTGGAGAAAGTATTATTTCCAGCACCAATAAAAAAAATTTTAAGTCGAAATAGCGTAACTAGAGTAAAATTGTTGAAATAGCTGAGAATTTGAGAAATAAGCGTAATTCACACAAAAGTATCAACATTTCAGTCATACTCTGCAGCAAATGATGAAAGTGCAGATATTCGAAAAATCACTCAGTTGGTCATTTTTATTCGTGGATGCGATGTTAATTTAGAAATAAGAGAAAAATTTTGGGAAACCATTCATATGTATAATGCAACCAATGGAGATGTTACTCTTGATGCATGTATGGAAGTTTAAAAGGAGTATAAGTTACATCACTGGAAAAGTTTGTTTGTCTTGCAACTGATGGTGCACTTACCATGACTGGTACCAAAGAAGTTGTTGCAAGATAGAAAAAAACAGCAATGATAACATTAATTTTAAACATTTTCACTGTATTATTCACCAGAAAGTACTGTACTGTAATGTTATAATTATCGGACATATTTTAGAAATAATCTGCAAAATTGTAAATTATATTTAAACACACACACACAGACTTAATCACTGTCAATTTACTTCATTTCTAAATGATATAAAATATGTTAATTCACTGATGTTTCATATTATACTGAAATTGGATAGCTTTTGAGTCATAAAATGTTAAAACGATTCTTTAAATTTCTGGACAAAATCATAATTTTCTTGGAAACAAAGATTTGTGAACCTGCTGACATAAAAGAGACAGAGAGAGAAAGATGGACCTAGAGATAAAAAAAATACCCTGGCTTTTTTCAGTTTATATTACAAATAATTTTATTCAACTTGATCTTAAGCTTTAAGGCTGTCTTCGGTAACAGTACGGTGGCCGCGGTAGCCGAGTGGTATAGGTATCGGACCGTGGCTTACCTTGTCACGAGTTCGAGCCCAATACCACTAAAGACCCGCCGTGTAGGGCAGCGATGCACGTTAAATCTGTCGAGAGCTGAAACGTCCTCCCGTTGGTGTGGTGGGGTAGTTAGGAGAGGGGGGCGCCAGTTCAGGTGTCGTCCACGTCACTTGACCATGGTTCAAAATTACGTGGTCCGTCGCCCAAAGCCCTCGTGTAGCTAAACAGTGCGACGTTAATAATCCATCAATCAATCAATCAATCAATCGGTAACAGTAGGAGAGCTTGAACTAAACGCGAAGGACATTTTCAGAGAGAAAAATGCTTCAATTTCCGTGGAAATTTGAGAAATATTATAACTCATACCCCTGTTAACAATATCGTGTTTTTAAAAATTACAAAATATTCCATGAATACCTTCTCTTTTGTTCTAATATGTGAAGGCGTAGCCCATTTAATATTATGGTATACGAGCAAAAACGTTAAACACATTTTATACCCGAAAAAAAGAGTCAACTCAGTAAAAATTGGGAAGTATGATAAAAAATGCTGCTCTTTAAAGGATAGTGAAGCCAGAATATCATATTAATTTTTCATTTCTTTTGTATCTGAAAAAATGTTCCAAATTCAGGTCCTATTCTTTACAATTAACCGAAGACAGTCTTTAAGGCAAAAACCATGTTGTTACAGCGTAATTTGATAATATTAACGCTTTCAAACAAAAATTAATATTTTGCCGAAAACAAAGAAAAACAAAAAGTATCTCGTTTTAAAACTGTTAATATCTATTGATGAAATCGTCTAAATTAAAATTTTCAGAAATTGCTCGCCAAATTAAGTTGTTAGAAACGGAATTCCCAATTGAAGATTTTCTTATTTTAAAAACTGTGAATTACAACTTTGTCTCTTTGCTTCACCTCTATCGATACTGCAATTATTGATGAAAACTTACAAATGGAGTTAATTGAAATCCAATGTGATTTCTTTGCTGAAGCAAAACGTATTGAAGTGAGAATTCCAGATTTTTATATATATTTATTTGTAGATCGGGGTTTCCTAAAACGTTATCTTTTTTTATGTGTTTAATGGCTGTGTTTGGAAGCACTTATTAATGCGCGAGCAACAACCTTTTTTAATAAAAAATAAGAAAAATTCAGAAAGGCTAAGATTAACATTTATCTTCAATTTTAACACTTACATTTGCTTAATATGTTCGACCAAATTTTGGATTGTACTTTGGTAAAAACAGTGTCAAATATCTTTTAAAAAGTAATATTAGGCTGAATTTATTATGAATTTTATTTTTATTTTCTATAAAAAAAAATAACATGAAATACAAAAAAAAGGACTATCTATGTATAATATACGAAACATTAAGTCTAATAAATACATAATAAAATCATTCTAAAAACCCGTATTTTAGTATTTTATTAAATTTCTGAACATTGAAAACATGCGGCCCCAACTTAATAAAAAATAGATCATATGGCCCAAATATCATGCGAGTTTGGCATGCCTATTCTAATGGTACAAAATTCAACCAGTTCAGTCATCTGTAAAACATTTCGTGTGTTAAAATATTATTCGAAAATCAGAAATGTGCAAAGTATGCAAATGATTATCTTTGATGCTGAGTTAATAAAAGTAAATCTTTCTCTGTCGTCCTTCTGAATCTGAATCTACATGAAAAGCACTTTTTAACACGCTTTTATTAGCTTCACCTGTATGTAACGTAATCTTTGTACTCGATTTTTACCCACTTTAAAAAAGCAGATTAATTCTCGAAATTTTGCATACTTATCAAGGACTGAGGACAATAAAATAATTTTTAATAATTTGGTTCCATTGCCCTGATCCGGATCATTAGGATTAACGATTTCCCATTTCCAGATTTGGTGACAAATTCCAGATCCCATTTCCAGATTCGGCGACAAAAAGATTAAGTTACAACCCTAAAGCGAAAACGTTCATGGTTAACACAAATACAACAAACAAAAAAGATTAATTCATCAATGAATAAATAATAGTTTAAAAAACTAAAAAAAACATGCTTTTATTGTAGATTAAGCTAAAAAATGAAAAATATATATATAAACTATTGTTTGAAAAAATTAAAAAACGCGTTTTTATAGTTAATCGAACTAAAAAGTAAAAAAATAATTCTTAACATAAGAATAAAATGATTAACGAGAAAATTAATGTCATTGTGGTAAAAGCGTGGGTGCTCGATAACAATTGTTATAATTCTTACTAGTTCTATTCCGAAATGCACAGAGTTAGTGTAAAAAATGCATTACAAAGCACAATCCACACACTCTTTTACCACAATAACATTAATTTTCTTGTTAATTGTTTTATTCTTATATATTATATAAGAATTGTTTTTTACTTTTTAGTTCGATTAACTATAAAAGCGTGTTTTTTAGTTTTTTTTTAACTATAGTTTATTAAGTTAAAATTAACATTTTGCTAATATATATATATATACATATATATATATATATATCATCTATAAATTACTTTTTAACAAGATAAAACTTTATCAAAAGCAAGTTTCTCACAAATGAAAAAATAAATCAAAAGTGAACGCTAGGGAGCTCATGCGAAAACTGCGTTTAGTCAATACATTGCTCACCGTTAGAATGTTTAAAGTAGGATTTACACAAAAGAGAATGATTACACAGAGCTGAGCCAAATCAAACAGTTTTCAGCCCTTTTAGAATCAAGACACACAAAAAACATTCAGAGTTGGAATGAATCACCATGAACTTTGCTTCGAAATTTTTTTCATCCATGACCTCTTATTTAGATACTGAGTACAATAACCCGAGTGTTTAACAATTGGGAGAGCTTCCAGGATGCATTTGTATCATCACACAAAAGTGTAACCTATTGTTATCATCCTTGAATAATGTTCCAAACACCTTTTGTGTATAGTTAATCTGCTAACCAAAAACAGAAGATACTTCCTTGTGTTAAGAAAAGACGTATTTCTTAGACCAAAACTGAATAATATATAATTCGATAGATATTTTGGTAAGCAATCATAAAATAATTGCTTGTACTTTGATCTATATGTATTTGTTTCTTTTAATTCTATACGAAGCAGTAGTTTAAACTTTATAAATTTTTCAAGCCCAGTTTAACAGCAGAACCTAAGTTAGTAGACCACGCAAGAAAGAACTGGAATAAATCTACCAACGCACACGTTAAACTAAGCCTTATATGAATACATACTTGCGCTATACGTTATAAGAGAGAGTTTTTAAAAATACACGCGAAATAAACAGAAAACATTTTAAAATACAATATACAATGTCGTACAAATACGATGTATATTTACTATTTTCTTATGATTAAATCATTCTTCCTGAGTATCGAGAAAAAGTAAAATCACGGTTTGTTTCTTATTTATATTACAAAAGCAGAGAAGATATTTATAATAATTATATATGGGGCCATACTACTCACCTATCTGGAACTGATACTAAAATTGTATAATATGGTATTTTAGTACAACAAAAAATTTTGTGTCATGGACTTCAAAATTTTAAGTTATCTAATTTTGATTATTTAACAGAGTTCGTGCATTTGGTAACTGTATCGGATACATCTTCAGTTCAGAAAAATCCTTCACATTAAAAAATCTTCACTGTGCAGTGAAAAAAATGGAATTTTAGACTGTATCCAAGCAATGTTACCGATTATACAATGGGAAAGAACACATGATAAAAATATATAAAACATGATAGAAGAATGATACAAAAAAATGTTAATAACATGATATATATAGAAATGATAAAAATATAAATAACATGATAGAGCAGGGGTGGCCAACCCACGACACGCGTGCCACAGTGTGTCACGGTTGAATTATAACAGTACTGCTTGCTACTCGAGAATTAAGATTAACTTTTCTCACACCGATACTATAGGGGTTTTAATAATTTAAATTTAAGAGATGACGCGAGGGAAATATTCAACTTTTTGTGCCCTAATTGATTACTTATCTCCTTTTGTGAACATACTTTTTTTTTTCTTCTCAATTTTGGAGAAAGAAGATTAGCACATTTTTCATTAACGCAGGAACTATCTTATGAAGTGTGTGTGTGTGTTCTGAACTATAATAGATTAAATTTTTAAAATATCCTTTTGCAGGATTCATTCAGTGCTAGGTTTGATGATTTTCAGGATGATAAAAAAAAAAAAACTGATCTTTTCAGGCATCCTTTTTGTTAATTTCACTGCAAGACGATAATTGTTACCCACCTGATATCCAAATCGGAATTATTGACTTTCAGCACCATACTGCACAGATAAGCAAATATAAATAACTCATTTTAATTGCAATGGATCCGAATTATGTTGAATTTCAGAAAGTTGTACCAACAAACAATTTTCCAAATTTACACTATTTGGCTCTCAGATATTGTAGATTTGAAACAATATGTTTGTGAACAAATGTTTTCCGTTACGAGCATAAAATCAAATCATCGCTCAAAATGAACTGATAAATGCATAAAACAACCTAATTTTGTCATCATCTTGGTGAACTAATCCCAAAATGTGGAAGTCTTGGTTAAAAAACTACAAATTCAAAAACCCTATTAAGAAAGCACTGACTGTTTAATAATTATTTATAATCAAATGTTCCAAATTACTCATTTTTATTTAATACCAAACCTAACTGATTGAACCTGTAAAAATTTTATTAACAATAAAACCTAAGTTTGTACTTTTGTCTTATTTATTATATTATTTTTAAATTTCCGCTACTTACATACATATATATAGAGAGAGAGACCTGAATAAAAAAATGTGCTGTATACATAAACATACATACATAAACATAAGCCTATAAATTATACAATTTTTCAACTTTTCATATTCTTCTGTTTGTTATAAAAGTTGGAAGTGGCACGCATAATTTTGTTTTTATCACATAGTGGCACTCTGCCCAAAAAGATTGGCCACCCCTGTGATAGAGGAATGATAAAAATATGTTGTTACTAATGCCACCTGATTGACAGTAACATCAGATCAAGGCCCACGAAGTTCATCGTGGCAAGGGGCTAGCTTTACGCCTGTCGTTAACTGTAGCTTTGAGCACCATACAGGTGACAGTACGATTTGGCTCGGTTCCGCCCTAATTTTGAGGGAGAACCCCCTGGGGGTGGTCAGGGGATTCCCAACTTTCTACCCCTTTTACTAACCTCACAAGAGGACTTGTGGCTCGATGGTTATTTAGAGTACCACCATGCCGAAAAAGGCACTATACATTTACAAACACCCATGCCTTCTCCGGGATTCGAACCCAGTCCCCTACGGCACAGCAGTCAGCATCATTAACCTTTATACCGGATGGGTGGCTGGTAAAAATATAAATAACATGATAGAGGAACAAAGTCACACCACTTTTTATCTTCCTGGGGTGGAAAGGACATCAGTCAAATTGTGGGGATTAGATTATTAATAAATTAATATTTTTTCATCAGAAATCAGAGACAGTCAGTATTCAATTTTCAGGAGTAATCAACTTAAAGAGAAAGATCTTTCATTGAATTTAATGTGGCACATGAATGTAATAACTTTAACATTAAATCAATATTAGAGAGTTGCAGTTCAATTATTTTACAGTTACTTAAGTAAAATATTCTATTTTCCGAAAGTAGAAAGTAATAATTACATAAAATCGTTGAAAATATAATATAAGCACAATATACCTTGTTTATCCAAATCGGAATTTTTTTTAAAATTTCCTTTATCTGAGAATTAATAATGCGTTACGTGCATTTATACTTATTTTTTTTTTTTAATTTTGCAATAAATTATACTAAACTGTAGCAACTACTAAAAGAAACTTTCTTTCTAGATATCAACGTTCCTTTTATAAAGCAATTATTATTAACAAATTAACAATTATTAACAAATTATCAAACAGTTGTTTATCACTAATTTTGTTCTTTAAAAGAGAATAGGTCCAAATATGTACAATGTGCATCTTTTTTTTTACCTTAATATTATACGTTATAATTCAGAAAACAAGAATTTTTTCATGTTTCCAATGCCATTTAAAAAGCAGTAATATTTAAGATACAGAATCATTATTTCTTAACTAACATAATCTAACTAAGTTTAATACTTAACTTTTTTAAAAAATTTAAGGTACTTCATTTTCTGCAGTTCAAAGTTAAGTGTGAATCTCATAAAAGTACTCTATAAGAACGCGCCTATGTTGATTACAATCCTACTGAAATAAAAGGAACAAATGTAATGAGCCGTTTAAATCACTATGAAACACCTTAATGTACCTGATAGCACGTTAGAAGTATTCACATGTCTCTTGTTAAATCGTCAGAGTGAGGCATCATTTAAAATGCTAATGATTCGTGAAAAAATTGGAAATTACCTCGCGTTATCCCACGAGGGAAAATGGGGAAAAAGGGAAATGAATGATCATTATTCCGACATTAATGTATATCAATACAGTCTTGTTCAAAAGCTACACATATACCATTATTGTGTTTAATACAAAACACTCTGCCACGCCCTCCATATCATTGTTCAGAATATAAAAACGTGCGCTTTGTTACATACACATTAACTAACAATAATTAACTAACATTAGTTAACCGTTAATAGCAAATCACTGTGTCCATAAGGATTTGTTATATCTTTAACCAGTAGAAATTGCATTTCAAATGTTTGCCATAAAAGAATTGTGCAATTGTTTCAACAGATAAAGAACAATAAAGAATTCTTAGAAGAAACTCATTTTTCATTAAAAATAAATTAGCGGGGAAGTATCTAGACTCATAAAAGCATATAAATGGCTAGAATAGCAGAATTTTTCTCTATAGGGACACCTGTGGGAAAATAAACTTTTAATGGTCTAAACAAAGAGACATGAATCTTACTGAAAACATTTCCCGCTAACATTCTCTGTGAGTCCACTTCATTCTCTTAATCCTTCTCCAAAAAAATTCATTCTACGTTACAGTTTTGTTTGTAATTCTTAAAATAGTTTTCGATGTATTTAGTTTTTTCCAAATGAATATCATTCACAATTTTTGTGTGTGTTTATTGCGTGGGAAAATGCTACTTGGTGCATACAGTTAACACCCTTTTTATAAGCAAATAAAAAGAATATAATATCTCAATGTATAGATGATATATATATGAGATATATTCTGCATGAGATATATTCTTTCCCGTTTTCCAATTGTAATAAAAATTCTAAGAAAGATGTTTTAAAATTTACTATAGTGTTTTGTAGCCTTTAATGACTATTTGCTGCGCACGTTCATTCTTAACACTTCTTTTTCGTGAAACAAATATTCATGAGATAATTTCATGCCGAAAAAAATTTACGAAAAAAATTGTTAATTGCATAGATAAACCCGATTAAGGGAAGAAAAGTAAAATTTATGGCTCTAAAAAAGCAATGACACGAAATTTGATTTATAATAATTAGTTTTAATTAATAAAAATCTCACGTATGAAACATTTTTTATTGTTTCAGAAATTCCTGTATAAAAATGATTCCTGCTAGAATCAAATGGGTTTTCTTTTTACAATGCATTTTAAGACCCTTTTTTTTTAAAGTAAAGAAATTAATTCTTATATAATTAAAGAAAAAAGGGCAAAAAAAATTAATAATTTTCTGTGTATTTTAATTAGGTTTTTTTTTTATCTATTTGGATTTTCAATTTTTTAAAAAAAAAATTCTTAACTATTTCTCTAAAAATTAATGAGTCATAATTTTCCTTTTGTTTCAAGCAAAGCATTTAAATAAATTTTTAAATGTGGGCTTAAAATGTGTGAATCACGCATTGTAATATTTATAGATATATTTGGTAGGGTAATTATATGTAAATTTTAAGGTAAACGCGCTTGAAATATGAATTCACTCTGCTGGATTAAAAAAAAATTATTTTTAAAAAAAAAAAAACACATTATCAGATGGTCGATTTACTTAAAACTAGACTGAAAATGGTTGATTTATAACAGATATTTTTAAGTTATGCACACACACACACACAAAATCTTATTTATCTCTTTCACGCTATTGTTATTTTTCGTGTTAAATAAATTTGTTATTCTTTCCATTTCTTACAGCATTACAATACAATAACAATTTGGAACGATAAAAAAACTATATTTTTTTCCTCTCCCATTCTTTAAAAATTTTCGATGACACATTATGAATAATAAATAAAGAATCAATTTAAAAAAAAACTTAAATTATATGATGAAAAAAGGAATAATTAGTAATTAGACTAAATACTAATAAGTTTAATGTTTTGATTTACTCCATAACATATTTTGAGAATGATGAATAGTTCTTGAAATTGTCTTTTTGTAATATTTTTTTTCTGTTTAAAAACTTGAACTTATCATAAATATGAAGCTGGGTAACATGGGAAATGTAAAAATGTATTAAATACACAAAAAGGGTATTTGCAATCTTACCTGAGATTGTACATCTGAATTATGAAAACATAATATTAATCCTAATTTATAAAATTCAAGTATTCAAAGCTCATCTGTCTCCGCTTAATGTTACTGAATGAAACTTAAACGGATAATTTTTTTTCAGGCAGAAATATGTCCCAACATTAAAATAAGTTCATGTGATTATTGCGCATAAGTGGTTTATTATACTAAGCGTTTTAAAATGCAAAACTTTCAGCCTCTGAGAACGGAATATTTAATTTTAACAATAAACTAGTTATTATCAAAGTATAGGAGATATTATAAAGATCATATTATATTAAGGAAAGAAATGAGAGAGAATTGACTAAATAATAAGAGAACAGTATATTAAAAAATAAAGTTGCTCTCTTTCTAATAACGCGAAGGGTATTTTTAATCATTGAACTCACGTCGATTCAGAGTTATTGCAGATGAACCTCATAACTTTTTACCTTGGTCATGTGATCAGGACAGCAACTGAATTTTCCTAACTTACACACCACCACAATAGAACTCCGAGACCCATTCATTTAACACGCAAGAGAGTTTCCATTCTTGTTGAGTTGGATTTTGAGTCTTTGAAAAGTTAAATCTTTAATGAAATTTAAAGCTTTTACCAGTCATTCGAATATTGTAACTAATTCTTCAACCTTAGTCAGGGGCGTATCCACTGCCGTGTCAGCCGTATCAATGATGCGGGGCCCCGGGCTATAAGGGCCCCAACATGCGAAAGGAAAAAATCGTAAAATGTCAAGAGGTCCCCCAAAAAGAGCCTCCAAGGAATTTCGATACAGAGCCTACTCAAGATTAGCCACGCCAGTGACCTTAGTTGAAAATAGTTTAAAAAAGTTAATTATCATGTGCATAAATAATAAAATCATGTAATATTGCGCAATTTATAGCATCTAAACTACCTTCTTTAAAAAAACCCACTTATACAGTTAAAATATAGCTATAAAAAGAGTAGATCAACAAAAACCAGACACTTAGAAAGTCATTTCTTCATCTTTCAAGGCAGTAGTAAAAATGTTACTTTCTTCATTGTCAAGGATAAGCTTGATGAAAAGCGATTCGCATGTTTAAAAGGTTCCATTGATATTTTCAGCTATTTTTACTAAGATCAAAGATCTTCCATCTGTCCTTCGTCTTCCATCGTCTGATAAACGACTTCCGCAGTTTATTAGCTGGTTTTTATACATCTTCCTTGTCATCTTCTTTGCTTCTAGCACGTACCTCTCATTCTTTTTTAATTCAGTGTAATAAAAAGGCGATGAATAAATGTTACGATTACTGCATCGAAAACATGAGAGGCATTTCATCTGTTGATAAATAGTGAAATCAGAAAAAGTGTAGTTTTAATCTAGGTAATACAGGTGTCCCATGTATAGCACGTTTAATTTGTACCATGCTTTATCAAAACCGTCTTATACCCGACTTATTTATTTTTATTTAAATTATTATTTTATTTATTTATTAACTTAATTAATTTGGTACATAATATGAATCAGTGCAATATGTACCGTGTTGTATCGATATCGTGTTATATGAAACTTTGAAATAATATAAATCAAGTCTATGTGTGAACCGTGTTATTTCTAAATTAAATCTTAAGGTATCCGACTACGCGTTCGGAACCGTGATTTTAAAAAGGCACATAAATGGATAATTTTCATGATATTTAGTGTCAGATTAGAATACATGTATAAAATTGTTTTAAGGACATTTTAACAAAAAAAGTTATTTAAATACAACATTTCGGCTAAAAATTAATTTAGAATAACTTTTTTTCAAAATGTTCCCCTTTCGTGAAAAATGCTTCTATTATAATAATATTCTGCCTGTATATAGCTCAGACCTTTGTACAGAGGCTCAACTACGATTTTTGAAAAAATTCACATTATTTTCAGAGTTACAACCATTTGAAATAACTATCGGCGTTTTTTTCTTAAAATTTCTCCCCTCTGTTATCGTAAAACACGGATAAATCCACTTCTAAGTTATATATTTCAAAAATTCTAGTTGAGCCTCTGTACAGAGATCTGAGCTATATACAGGCAAAATATTATTATAATAGAAGTATTTTTCACAAAAGGAGAACATTTTGAAAAAAGGTTATTCTAAGTTAATTTTTAGCCGAAATATATTGTACTTAAATAATTTTTTATTGTAATACTATTCTTAAAACAGTTTCATATACATTTTCTAATCTAAGTGACACTAAATATCATAAATATTATCCATTTATACGCGTTTGCAAAATCACGGTTCCGAACGTAGTCGGATACCTTAAGGTGTAAAATTTTATGGTAGCTGAAATTTCGTTCCAATGAAACATACTAATAAAAAAGTAAGTTAACTTCAAGTTTTCAAAAACAAAAATATGAAATACAAAAATTAAAAACACAATGAAAATTATTATTATTATAAAATAAATAGAAATGGCTTATTAGGATCACAAAATTAATTTTCATCATCACTCTCATCAGAAATTACAGCTAATCTATTTTTCCCTCCTCAAAAAGTTGGTTGAAATTCCTCTTCACTAGTTATTTCTCCATCATTGCTTAAGTTATTTGACGTAGTTGCAATTACCTGTTTGTTTCGATCTTGCAATTCTTTCAGAATTTCTCTATAAGATGCTAAAGAACTTAGAAATTCTCTTTTAAATTTCATTTTAAAGAGAATGGGAACTCCCCTTACTGAACGAAAATGATATTCAATTTTTTTAAAATCGTGTTATATCAAAACCGTGTAATGTGAAATTCAACTTTTGTGCCGTGTAATATCGAATCCGTGTAATAATAATCGCAAATTTTGTACCATGTAATAATAATCGCAAATTTTGTACCATGTAATAACGAATGCGTGTTATACAAGTACCATGTTATACGAGGGACGCCTGTATTTATTTACGTTAATGGTACCTTATTACATTACACCAGGAGTGTCAAACTCGCGGCCCACAAGGAGCATTTTTGTGGCCCGGTCAGTAATATGTAATAAAATATAAAAATTTCTCCCGAAATAGGAAAGATAGTAGCAGAGAAGAGAAGTCAAGTGTCAGGACGATCATATTAATTTTTTTTTATCTTTTATATACGTTTATTATGTATTATTCGAAATAATCCTACGTTTCTATGAATTTTAATTTTCTTTGCGGCCTACCTTAAGTTAAACCTTGTTTATTTGGCCCAAGTCAGCCTTCGAGTTTTTGACACCCTTACATTACACTAAAATTTAAAATATAAATGTATAACTTTGCTTTGAATTTTCAAAATTGGGCTCTAACTTGAATGATCCTTTTATTTTGTTTTGTTTTGAACGAATTTCATTGAAGAAATTCGTCAAATTTCCTCAAAACTCCAGTTTTTTTTTCCGATCTTTATCCTCTAAATTCCTGTTTTTCTGTTTTACGTATAAGAAATTACAGCCACATAATGATAAAAAAAATAACTTCTAAGGTGTAAGATAAAACTTTTTTTTTTAAATATAAAGGAAGATATTTTGTGCTTATCGAATATGTATAATGGATTTTTTTAAAACATTGCATTAAAATAATTGATAAATTTTTAACTTAAAATATGCTATATATAACATCTAGCAGAGTTAAGCCACTATCGAATTTCTTTTTCGAATTGTAATATTTTTGTACAATAAGTAATTTTTAAAATAAAAATAATATAAATAGACTTACTCAATTATAGAACGTTAATAATATCATTCTTGAAAAAGGTGAATTATCAGTTTATGGAAAAATAATATGTGTTTATAATGTGAACTCTCATATCTCTCCAATTGTCGTAACAATATTTAACAGTTTTTCTTAAGCAAAATAATGAGAATCATTCATCTACTAAGCATTGTACTTTTTATTAGTTTCATTGAGAAACCGTAAGAAATTAAAGTTTCACCCCACTTTAATTAGTGCATTCAAAAAATCAAACACTTTTTTTTGTGAAAAATATTTAACAACCGCTACAATATCTTTCATTTCACAAGATATTTTGAAAGTTATTTTGCGCGATATTTCATAAAATTGTCATGCATCAATTGAGATTGATTTCATTTTGACCTAAAAATTTATTTGTCAGCATTTCGCTGTCGTTGGGTTAGTTTTTAAATAAAAAAAAAAGTTCTCGTGAAGTAATATTTAAGTTTTGATTCGTCATGACAATACATGATAGATGATAAAAGTAATAGAGTTTACACGCTGAAGAATAAAGTAAAATTCTGAGAAAAAAATTTGTGATGTCATTTTTGAAATTTTATAAAACAAAAAATATGGAGATGGAGTGCATTAAAAAAGGCTTTCAAAAAGTCAAATTTTGTACATGGATATGCATTACTTATTTTCTAATATTTAATTTCAAGGAGCCAAAGAAAAAAAAAGAATGAGTAGGAATTATAGAGTTATCAGTATTATATAACTGATGTATTAACTTAGTATTACCCTCCCCCCTTTTATGAAATATTTGAAACGAAAATTATGAAATAACGCAGATCATTTTGTGCTATATATGTATATATTTTCAAATCTAATGTACTATATTAAAGAATAGGAATTGTGTGTGTGATATTTTCAAGGAAAACAATCGTGCTCAAGTCCAAAATCTTCTCAGGTACAAATTGAAATTAATTTGAAAAGACTTAATCGATTATATTCAAGAAAAATTGAGCAGCAAATTAAAAATAAATAGGCATACTGTTTGAAAAAAAGTTCTTCTCTAGTATATTAATAACAATATCAAGCATATTAAAGAGCGTTTTAGTATCTTTATTTTTGGAAAACATCCTTTTTATTAAAGTACTCGCAGCGTTTTCCAGAATTTATTGATTCCAATTTATTTATATTCTACAAGCGAATTTTTTTTTCAAAAAAGCACAAGAGGATTGAAAATGTTAAAACTTCTAATTACTCAATGTTGTGTTTCAAAAGAGCAGTCAAAATTATTTGTTAATGTTGTTTTATCGATGAGTTTGTCATAACATGAACACGGGAACATTCAGATCTGCAACGCAATATGGCGATTATTTTTTTCAAAAAGCCGACCACTCAGCTCTTTCAGGCGTGAAGTTCTGTCAAAATCTCATATTTCCTACATAATCGCGACAATACACTACCGTTGAAAATCGATCTGAAAAAGCAGCTGCCGTTGGGTTTATTATTTTCAACTAGGGAATTTTTGGGGATTTTTGACGTTTTTAGGCCGATGCATAAATTGCGTCTTCACTCCACTTGACAGTCACCTATTGTAGTGAAAAAAATGTATATATTGAAGTGAAAAAAACATTTATTTGATGATCTTGAACATAAAAAAAGCACATATTAAATTCTACCTGTCAATTATACTTTATTGAAAATCACCACCGTGAGAGGTTTGTACATTATTCTTTACCTTTGGCTAAAAAAAATATAATGTCAATATTATATTTTCAGCTACTGTTCGAAGTAGTAAGAGTAGTACAGGAATTTTTCCCGTCTGGCGGCATACAGCCAAATTTGGCTGTGGTTTACAATAATACCTTATCTAAAATACTGGATTAATTGTTTTTGTTCCTTATTTAATTTCAATGTTTTTGAGGAATATCCAATAATTATTCATTTATAATTATATAGTATGAGAAGCAATCTACGATATTGCATACATACATATATATATTTCCTTTGAAAAGATTAATATATTTTTTAAATATTTGTGTTTTATATGCTTTGAGTATCATTTTCATACTTTTTCTGAAAATGTTATTATTATTAAATATTAAATGCCTATTCAAGTAGTGTATACGGTCAACATAATTCATCATTATTAAATTTTTTGTTAAAGGGTAATTTACGTCGATTTCTCAGAAGATTCGAGATTTATAAAATAAATACTTTTTGAATAGTAAAATGTAAATTAGAGTATATTTTTAGGCAATTTGAAACGTAAGTATCAATACTGTCAACAAACTTCTTGAAATACAAACAAAAAGTTTTTTGCGAATGAAAAATTTTAAGAAATTATTAAGCAGCACGATTTAAATATATATATTTTTACTTTAATGTATTATTTTTTGCCAATTAAAAATTTTGCTTTACAAATTTTTTATTAGTAATCTATATAATTATGTAACCTATATGTATTATGTTAAACATATAGGACTTTTTTGCTCAAAATACCCCACAAAGCAAGCTATTTAATTTTTTTTTTATTTAAAAATTCATGAAAAGAATTTTAAAATGTTACTCCCTATGCAATAATTGACGCACACACATGGAATTTTATTTACAAGGTATGTATGTTTTGTACTAACATAATTAAAATTATAAAATTAATTTTTTATGACTGCTTGTTAAAAATTCCTTAAAAAATGAATGAATTCTAAATTCAGTTATTTTTAAAAATTATGTATTGTTTTGATTAAAAAATGCTTACCAAATTTTGTTACATATATTGATAACAATGGTTAGAAAAAATATCAAAGCATTTGGCACAATATGAAAAAAGGGCTTTAGCATTTTAAATGAAAGAAAACCTGTGATTATTTAAATTAAAATAGTTAAGAGTTTTGGGATTATCTTTTTTTTCCTTTACACAAATCATCAATCCGTACTATACTTTGTGTATGCTGCATATTTACACAATATTCGCACTCCTAAATTCACATGCATTAAACTCTGCTTCATTTTTGTAATAAATACTACTCTGACCATTTTTAAAAATACTTAGCGAAACAAAAACCAGAAATACTGATAGAATGTAAATTACGTATCAAACAGGGGTGTAGATACCGCCGTAGCAGCCGTATCATCAATGATACGGACCCCCAAACTACAGGGGCCCCAACATGTGTAACTACAGTACCACTATAACAAGGCTTTCATTTAAAAAAAAGGGCCCCTAATTAGTTTTGATGCGGGGCCCATTCAGAACTAGATTCGCCAGTGGTAACAAATAATAAAATATGTGTTTTTTAAGTATGTTTGTTTTTATTATATAAAGAAACTTCAAAGAACTAGAGATTTTAATGTGTAACACATTTTTCTTACAAATGCTTCTTATTACGGTCTGTTTGTGATATTGCAATCATTTTCGAAACAGCACACACACAATCTAATTGTAAGGTATTACTATATAAGCTTATATAACATTCTTATAAAGAATATTTCCGGGTACACTGTTTCATCTTATATTATTTTTTTTTAATTTGTGAAAAAGTTATCAAAATCTGAAATGTATTTTTTTTCTTCTTTCTCGTTTATTCTTTTATCCAATCATTCTACAAGGATTTAGAACATGCTTTTAGTTGTTCACAAGCTAAGCAAACGTTTTTTTTAAAGGTCTCATTACTAAAATATTACCGAAGGTTAATTTTTCTTCTCTCAGTTGGACATTAGCGAAAGAGGGGTTGCCATGCAGGGAAACTTTAGAAGTTATTGAACTACTAGGTTTGCTAGACAGTAAAGTCCTGCGCCATTGCGCCAACGCGGTCTGTTGGGGGGAAAAACAGAAACTCCCGCTCTCGCTGCTACGGTCACTGCAAGGTGACGTCATCTACGATCAAACCGTCTAGCGAAGTGCTGTGACTGCATATCTCTCTACTCTGAGCATACTTCTGAAGTAAGTGATATTTCTAGTTTACAAGCAGTGTATGTTTATCTGGTAATCGGTGACTAGGCGATTACTAAAAGAGCGCTTCTTTTGAAATTACCAGATTTTCGGAACAAGTATTGATCTTATTGAAAGAGTTTTACGAAAGTTCTCAAAGAATCTCTGAAAGAGGGCGTGTGATTAGTTTCTGGTGCGCTTAGAATTGTTTCGCTTTTTTTTTCTCTATAATGTCTTCAACATTGAAAAAAAAATGCTTTTAGGACAGAGTAAAACAGTAAATATTGTGTTTGTGGTTTTTAAAAATCATTACACATCTGTGGAATTAAAGAAATCGCGTCGTAATTTAATTAGAGTCTGTCTTTAATATTAACATTTGCTTGGGGAGTACCCACACGTGAAACAGATTAAAAAGTTGGGGGGGGGGGGCACGTGCTTATCAAAAATTGGGAAGCATAACTATTTGCTTTAAATTTTAAAACTAAATTGTTGTTTATATCAAGATCTATGTAAGTTAATGTGTTAGCTATATATATATTTTGTAAGAATATCATTAGTGCTTTAGTTAGGTTTCGGTTAAAAAAAAACATGTAAGTATATTAAGAAGCTTCAATGTATCCCTCTGTTATTACTGATATATCATCAGTAAATTGAAATAAATGCAATAGGTTTTATTTAATTTATATAAGTACTATTTCTTTTTTTTAAATGTAGAGAAATTTTCTTTTAAAAGCTAATTTTTTTTGTTTTTTGAATTTTTTTTGCCAAAAGTTAAAAAAAAAGCAATTTTTCTTAAATTAGTTTATTTTTTTTTTTTTTTTTTTTTAGAAAACACTATTGCAATAAACATTTATAATGTATTGCTACAATAAAAAGTTATCTATGAAAGTTGTCTTCTATGATGACAGGTTTTATTCAAAGATATTTTAGAATAACATTTTATTTAAAATAGAGTAA
Organism: Trichonephila inaurata madagascariensis; assembly: GCA_019973955.1. NCBI lineage: Eukaryota > Metazoa > Arthropoda > Arachnida > Araneae > Nephilidae > Trichonephila > Trichonephila inaurata. The sequence goes on from BMAV01001900.1 coordinate 142,796, forward strand.
TTTTGGGGATATAAAGTGCAGGTCTGTAAGAAAAACTTCTGAATTTCTCTTGTTATATAAATCAGAATAATAACTATCTTAACTGAACTTGCAATGGATATTTTAATGAGTGATTATTGTTTACATTTACGATAAATTCAAAGCACTATTAACCATGCATTTTTAAAACAACCGTGAGTCACACATCGTCCTTTTTTTGTAGCAGTTAACTATACAAACACATAATTAGGATGTTGAAAAGTTAGATCAAGAATTACGCACTGGGATGTGCTACACTTCATGAGATTTCAATTTATTCTCATGCATTTATAAAGGTAAAAAAAAAAAGGTATTTGTATAAAATTTTAAGCATTGAAAACACAAACGCGTAAATCTTTCAACTGTGTAATTGCTCCGTAATTTTTAATCAATTGATGCCAACTAGATTTACAAGCGTCCACGAATCACGACGTGACCTAAAATTAAAATTAATTTATGGATTTACATTAAATTTTATGAGATTCTTATTGAAGTTAAGAACAAAAAAATAGAAAGCGAGAGAATTAAAATTATACAATAATTAAAACGTAAAATCTTAATTGCGAATTCTGGTTCAGTACTGTTTGTGCACCAATGGAATATACGATATATTGATAAGTATTGTAATTTTATAGACTTTATTTTTTAAAGGTGCTACTTTTTTGTACTTTTATCACAGAATGATATTTTTAGAAAATCTACTAAACTGAAGACAAGTTATTATTTCTTAAAAAGATTTATAAACTTGTTTCAGATTAAAAATGTATTGTCTTATGTTAAGTTTATTGGTATATTTCATTTTGATTGCTTATTAGATTTAATACATAATAGTGTCACACACCTTTGAGTTACAAAATGACTATTGATGGCGGTTATTAGTTTTATCGAACCAGAGTTATGTAATAAGAAAAAAGCATAACACCTCTCCTCACTGTTCCCCCAAACATAACTCAATTTTGCGTGAATTTCTTTTGTCTTCAATGATGAGGTTGACAAATACATTGGACTGATTTTGTGTCCATTCTTTTGCTTTGAGTAAGTGTTCTTAGAGATATATTCTGTATATCTTCGTAATAATTTTAATTATTATTATATTTTTTGTTTTTGTAAAGGCCCAATATACATACAATATTATTATAATAATATTACAATGTATTGAAACGTAAATGTGTTGAAGGAAGGTTTCTGTAGAATTTATTGATAGTTTTTTTAAAAAACAGATGCTAAAAATAACACAAGTTCTCTCTGGACTTGGAAATTTTAAACAATACATATCCAGATTTGACAATTTGCTAAATGGTGATTGTAACTGTGGTGAAGGTGTAAGGCCGTGGTCCCTAACCCCGAGCCGCGGACTGGTACCAGTAAATAGTACCGGGCCGCACAAGGAACATTAAATTATTTCCACTTTATTTACTACGATGTATTTCTTTAGCGACTTTTTAAAGAGAAATCACTTTATTTTCCATGTTAAATCACTTTTTCATTTTTTGAAATAACTGTATTTTATTCTGAAGGCTTGTTTAAGTACAATTAAGTTAAAAATATTTTATCAAAACAATCAAAAATTTAAGCAATCAACATTCCCCCTACGACGGGTTGCGGTAAAATTATCAAATGTTGACCGATTCGCGGCGATAAAAAGGTTGGTGGACACTGGTGTAGAGGATGTATAGAGCACATCTCTCTTTCTGCACTACAATCTTTATAAAATACCTACATCTGCTTTTAGAACTAGTTTAAAGAGCCTCTCTATAGGTTAGCCTCATGCTTTTTTTTTTAAATCTTGTTAGGCTATCGGAGACTTTCGTTTTATTATCTAATTTTGTACACAGTTTAAATTTTTGAATACTTGTAAAGCCTCGTGGCATACTTTGTAGTACACGAGGAGCTTTATCTTGTTGCTTTAAATAATACAAAACATGCTTTTAAAATAGACTTTTGTAATATTTCAATAATTACTTCGTTTATATTAGACTGGTTACATTAGAATAGTTTCTTTGTTTTCTTCTTTCATTACACAAACCTGAAAAAGTTTTTTTTAAGCATTTGAGGGTGACTTTATCCGCGGATCTGCCTTCTTCGTATCGTTCTTTAATCAGGAATAGCGGAAAAGAAATTGGAGTGTGGAATACGCGGAACAAAAAAAAAATGAAATGAAATGACATACGCAATGAAAGTTTATCTTTTTATGTTCTTATGTGACCTTGCAGAATTTTTAATTCTGATCGCACAAACGTTTTTTCTTTACCGAAAGATATTCTCTATACTCGGTAAATCACTCACGCGGATTGTTTTCCGTTCCGATTGTCATAATTTTTTTATTTACTGATTAAATAAATATTAATCTTATGCGTGGAAATAAATTGTTCCAATTTTTTTTGCAGCCGTAAATATCAAAGAGGTTATTCAGTACTATATTGGAAATAATTTAAGCGCCTCAAAGCAATATTGTATGTAGTATAGAAAATATGCACTTTTAAAAAGGCATAGTGCGTATTCTTCCTATGTTTTATTTACTCTGATAATTTGTAAATGCTTCACAAGTAATGTAATATATTATTGAATATATATTACAATAATATTAAATATATTTTATAATTTTATATCCCATTATTTCCAATCAGGGGTATTTATTACACATTTAGACGTAAAAATATAATTTTTCCATACGATCCAGCTAAATAAATGTAACTATTCTCTAAGATGGTAAATGTACCCGTGTTGCCTCAGTTTCTAACTCTATGTAACAGAGAAAAAATACTAGCATTTGGCTATACTTAATATTCAATAGATCAAGGGTGTCAAAGATCTTTTAGCCTACCTAAGCCGTATTAAGCCATATGCTATAAAATACTCAAACACTAATAGCAGCTAATGAGTAAAAAGAAGTGTAATTTATTACGAATATATACACTGCTGACTATTAAAATTGCAATAGCCCGAAGGAGGGATGATACAAGCGGCAAATAAGCAGAAAAAGAAGTCGTTGGGATATGCAAGTGATTAGCAGTTAAGCACAATCGAAAGACGTGGTAGGGAAAAATGGCATCTTAAACTCTGTACAAAAGGAACGTTACACAACGTGTCTCTTGTTCACCAATCTCATTTGAATGTTCATTGGTTGTGAAAAAATCGTGTTGTGTCTCGTATAAATACGAGAAATGGCTACCAGAACGTATAGGAATTTATTGTTGGCAGTATCGTGTCCCATCAAGAGTGAGGTTTATCGTTACGTGATATTGCTGCTTACATTGGTCGAAATCCAACGACTGATATGTGAATATGGAGATAATTTTAATAGGGTTATACTGAACGCGATGTAGGAACTCAACTTTCTCCAGCCTCTAAAGCTCTAGCTGACAGACATGAAGTCAGGCCACCTTTGCAGGATCATACAGCCACAACACGGACCTTGAGTCTGGAAATGGACTTAAATGCATGATCATTCCGACGACACCTGGGGCAGTACGGACCCTTATTACGACTTCCCTTGACACTGAAATATAGAAGCTCGACGACAGTGGGTCATCCAACCACAAAACTGAATACAGGAATATTTAGCACCACGTCGTCTTTTCAAAAGAATCGCAGTTCAGCATGTAGAATGATGATGGATGTATCTGTGTCTAGAGTCACTGAGAAGAGATGAAGCGTGCTTGCATTCGATACTGTCACACAGGCGCTGCTCCTGAAGTGACACGAACACAACTTATTCGCGTCGTTTTTAATTTGAACAACCATCGTTACATTTCTCAGATCTTCAGGCCGGTGGCTGTGCCACATCTTCTTGGGCTCGGAGATGTCATCTTTCAAGAAGATATCATAAGACAGGGGCGTCTCTATCCCCATATCAGCCGTATCTGTATGGGGCCCTCAAGCCACAAGGGCCTAACATGTGTAATATTCTGACAATTGTCTTTTGTTTCTTTTCCACAAAAAGAATCATTAAGGAGTTTTGATACAGGGCCCACTCAGAACTAGCTACGCCAGTGACACAAGACCACATGTAGCCTATTGTGTCCTGACCTACCTCGGCACAGAGGATGCTCGGCGTTTGCCCTGGCCAGCACGTTCTCTAAATTTCTTCATTGTTGAAAAAAAGGAAGAGAGCAAGGCAAGGATCAGCCGCAACCACTCTTCAGCCATTGCGATTGAAGCGTAACACAGACCTGAAGCAGCATAGAATTAATTGCCTCCATCTGTCATCAAAATCCAGTTGGATTAGATGCCTAAGCAAAGAGTCGTTTTAACTGCCAATGGTGGCAGCTGTGTTGTACTAATTTAGGACCTGTATTGCCCAAATTACCTACAAATTTAATTGTGTTTTCTTCCTCTACTACGCTGTATATGTACAATACACGAAGCTTTGTTTTTTGCTTCATTTCCTAGTGATGCAGTTTTAATGATCGGCAATGTATATTTCAGTAATCTAAATTTCATTAGTTATTGAATTTTTTATTATAATGTAAAAGGTTGTAACATGAAAGTAGTGAGATCTTCTACGTAGTTTTTGGAGCACAAATACTAAATATTTGGTTTGATAGAAGTAATTGTAATTCTCAATGAGGTCACGAAATGCTCATCAAACATTTGGCTCCAGTTTTATTTTTCATGAGCTTCATCCGTGAAATTAACTACTTACAAATTTAGATGCTTCCAAATACTGATGATTTAAATAAGACATGATTGTGAAGTGATGAATATTTTTTCTGTGGGATAATATGCCTTCTAAGATGGTAAGAAAGTGGGTTATATATATATATATATATATAACTTGTGTTTACAAACAAAACTACTAATATATATCAAAACATTAATTATTGTTCCAGGATTCTTGAAACTTGTTCCCTGATTCTTGTTTCAAATCGGAAAACAAGATTGTATATTTTTCGTTGTTTGCATGGTTGTGTTTACCAACGTGTGTCCAAATACAAAATAATAATAATTTTATTTAAATCTGAGATTGTGTTTGTTCAATTTTGTCTTAAAAGCTATTTTAATTTAAAATATTCTATTTATAAATTAGTTTTCAGTTTAAAGACTCAGGCTTAATTTATTCAGGCTGTCAAGTCAACTAAAAAAAATGTTAAATCTGTGAACAAGTTTTCATCACCACATTCTGGCATACATTCAATTTTTTTTAAATTCCACAAACGATTTTATTTTATTTCTCAAATCAAATTTTTTTTCTATATTTTACTTTCTCTCAAACATCTTATTTCCGAAAAAGTAGAAAGAAATATTGAAAATCAGTGTTTACTGTTTACAATTGGACATTGAAAGCCATATCAAAAATCTCATGACATACGAAATATAGGCATCTATTGTGTGGTAATTGAGGGAAGAAAGAACGTTATTACCCTATTTATTATTTCGAAAAATAACTATTTGCACAATTCTGAATAAATATATTTTACAGTGTCTATTGCGTACTTATAGATTTAATTGCAGCTATTTTCTCTGAATGATTATATTAATCTCACATTTCTAAAGAATGTGTTAAATGAAAAATTTTATTTTCTATAAATTAACAACATTTTAAAACTGAATTTCTACAATTATTTCAGACATTTTTAGCTGTATTCTCAAAAACAATTTTTTTTTGTAGTTAATGATATTTTTCATAGGTAGCATTCAATATCGTCCTGCGTTGTGGATGACTATATCCATTCAAATGTATTTATTTACAATTTTTATTGCCATACATATAGAGTAAATAAAAGAAATAACTTGCTATTTTTATTATGTAATAGCAAAATTAATAAATTAAATGACAAAGTTAAGAAGAGTTTAAAAACTAATAAAAAAAAATAAGTATAACTGATTAAAACAACAAATAAAGTTGTGAGCAAGTTTTTGTGATGTTGGTTAGCTTCTGCAGATATCACCGCAATGTTTTTCAGCTAAAAAATAGGAAATATATTCTCTTTCTAGTACCTCACAAATCTTTTATTCATGCTTCGAATATTATTTATGACTGTCAACTTCCCAAATAACACAATGGTTTCGTAATCAGCCACTGTGTCCTTCATTCAAATTGTTGGGAGAAAAAATGCTTGACCGCTATGGCCATGAATTCGATTGCGTTTCTACGGTTTAGATGTCACAAATAAATTTTTCGCTTCTCTCTGCTTGATTCTATGACTTATTTAGTTTCTTCATATAAAATAACAGATTGCAGTTTTAGATAATTCAACTTACGGATAGTAATCAATGTGTACTCTACCTGTATTTTACACATTTAATGATAATTTTAGTGAAAACTTGAATGATTTATAAAGAGTTCATGAGAACAAATTCATGAGTATGTATTCATTGGAAGCCTGGTAAATATACCTAAGAATCGATTTATATAGCTGAGAATTGCTCTACAAAAGAAAATTGAGATTTTGTGTTTATAAAACCATACCTATATTGAATATTGAATTATCTAATTTTTAAACTTTGATCTCAAACGATAATCGACATTTTTAAATAAATGAATTATCCTGTAAAGGGCATAAAAAAGGAAGGGAGGATGTTTTAAGCTACGTATGAGGCGTATTTTTTGAAAATATGATGTGTTATCCTTAAAAAAAAGGAAAAAAGTTAAAAAAAAAAGACGTGATTTTTTTCCCTTTTTTTTTTTAAAGGATTACACTTATCATAAAATCACGACTACAAAAACGTGAAAGATGTATTAGAGATATACATGAAAGTAAATAATTCAACGCTACTTTGACCCTTTTATTGATAATAAAAAAAACACAATATAAAACATTTACAAAGATATAACGATAGCTAGATAAAATATTTTTACTAAACGTTTGTGATGTAACTTACTCAAGCACCAATTATCTTGTAAAAAAATACAAAAAAGGAGTTCATGCTTCAGATTCAAGTACGTACTTTGAACGATTAAGCTATCTAAAAAATCTAAAAATAAATTGAAAAAAGATCATAATAAAAAAATTTTTACCTTAGAAGAAAAAGATCAAAGATCCAATTTGATTATGGAAACCAAAGCTTATGCCAATAAAAACAGAATACTATTAAGAAAAGGTACTATTAAGAAAAAACTTAATTATATCCTTACTTTTTGTTTCTCGCGTCGTAAAATTGAAAAACATCTTTAACTTAATTTATTTTTCAAACCTTGAATAATCAATTTGATAGTTTCCATAATTTATATATATATAAAAAAGAAGTGATCGCTTCTTAGATAAATATTTGTTTTTTCAATCCTTCTATAACTTCACCCTTATGCATTTATTTTAAAAATATCAATTTTAATAAAAATTAATGACTATGAATCTGAGCATTCTAGCTTTGATATAACAAATCTAACTAAGTTTGTGTGTGATCTCCTTCCTTAAAGTTAATTATTTTTATTTCTAAACAACACACATGCATATTGGGGTGGATCACGGTTATGTGTAGAAAATTTTTTTTTCTTTTAATCGGAACCTCTACCTATGGGTAAAAGATGTTCTACATGGCATGGAGATTAGGAGAAAAATAATTAGAAATAATAATTTCAAAATTTATAATATTACCACGAAGAGGTTGAATTTTCGAAAAAATGGGAAGACATAATTTTGGTTAGATGATTTTAGTCGGCTCCGGCAGCTTATAGGTAGCGTGTTCGCTTCGTAAGCCCAAGGTCACAGGTTCGATCCCCCTCAGGGGGCTCATCTCCTTTAAATGAGTACGGGTTTCACGCTCCCGAGGTACCCCAGTGATCTTTTTGCCCCCTCCTTCTTCCCCCTTTATTTATTATGTGTTTATATTTTTAAAATTTTAATATACCACACAACGAATGTGTGGCGCAGTATAGCCAAACTTGGCTCTTGCGCCTGAAAAATCAACAATCATCATCATCATCACAGGTTCGATCCTGGCTGAAGTCAAAAGATTTTCTAGATGTGAAAATCCTAGGCACGCATGCCATATGATTATGTGACATGTAAAAGATCCCTTAAACATCGATTTGGCTCTGGTACTCTCGGCAAAATTAAACCACGGCAACATTTAGCATCCAACATGAGAGAGCTTGAACTAAATTAATTCAAGCATCCAACTTTGTTAACGTGAGCCACCACTAGATGGTGCCACCACTGAAATGGCTCTCACATTTGGGGACTTAACATATCTCCCAAAGGCTTAGTTGCTAATATGCAGCCCATTAGGAAAAATATTAAGTATCAAAACAGAACTATTTTTCCACAGTATAAATAACCAAAAGCAATGATTATTGATAAGTGAGTACTGTGTGTATGAGAGATGTGTGAGTAGTGCAATGTACATTGCAACATTTCATAACCCAAGAGCCCTCTCCGCACCTTCGAATCAATCCGATCCAAGCTTTTTTCCGTCTTCCACTTTATCGTGATCTGCTATGTCGATAATAGGTTTTTAAAATATTTTAAACTAAAAAAAGAAACTGTTCAATATACCTGATGTTTTTTTCTTGTAACTATTTAAAAGGTGTCCACTCATCATAATAAATGTTAAAAAGTATTAAAATACCTGTTTTTCTTTATCAAAAATTACTTTGACTTTTTACCATAAAAAGGCTCAAGTACCAAACTTCATTTCCCCTGTGGAAGTACTTAACGTGAAAACTTATTTTTTATTTTATGTTTCCCTTCATCTATACACCAGGTAGGTTTTGAAATTCTGAAAGAAAAAAAAATTGTCAATCCATCCTAATGCATATTATTTGAAAACTTATTTATTTATTTTTCATTTACGATTTTAGTTTTTTGACTGTTGTTCACTATTTAAACTCTGAATCAGAGCTATCGTTTCTAAAAATAAAGTTATTTTCGAATTCAACTTATTGCTACGAACTACTTCTTAATGTATCTGTGATGACAACATTTAATTGATTTATATTATTTGCTATTTCTTCGGGTATCCAGATTCTGCGGTAATAAATTCAGGAAATAGCTAAACTAATCAATCTTTATTCAAATTTACGAATTTTCCAAAATAAATATTTTCTTAAATAATTGTGTGCTTTAAAAAAAATATATATATATGAGCTTTTTATACCTCTCACTTGGATTCCGCTTCCATGGAAATCCATTCTCCACGTGAGAGCAGATGTAATTTTATCACTTTCTCGCCAGGTGCAGTTTCGTGTGATCCATTTTCTTATTTCTGATGTCTATTTGCAATGGTGAGATAAGCGAGAACTCTGCTTCTGATCTGTTCAAAAGGAGAGGAGTTCGTTTTGGGTCTCAAGATATGGAGGACGAAATTGTAAGCGTGCGCTCTTTAGCCATCACAGAGGCTAAGCCCTTCGGAGATAGCTCTTTGGAAGTAAGTGATGGAGTAACTTTTTTAGAACAAAATTTGTTCTTCCTATTCATTTTGCGTCCTTATTTTGCTGAAATATTATATAATTATATGCTTTGCTTCAGGTTGATTTCTTTTTTTAATTGGTTCTTGGTTATTTTAATGATATTTTAACATAATAGCGATTTTTTTTCAACCGTTTTTTGCCTAAAAACTAATTGAAAGCAGATTTTTTTCTCTTCGTTTTTGGTTGAAACTAATTGTTCTTTTCTTGGTAAATTTTTTCACCAAAATTTTGTCTTTGTATTCATTTTGCGACACTACGCTGTGTTGATATTTTATTTATGTGTATGCTTTGCTGCTTGCTGAATCTTTTTATAATTTGTGCTTTGAATATTTTTATTCAATGAGTACACATCTTTTCCAGCTGTGTTATTATGTGTGTAAATCAAGCGACGCATTGCTTATTTTTTAGTTTGTCAGAAATTAATTTATATTCTTATTATCTCCAAATTACAAAAGTTTTACTTAAATTCAAAGTGTTATCTTTTTCTTTCTTTCTTTCTATTCTTTTTTTTTTCTTCTTGCGTTTAAAAAAATATAGCACTTTGACTGTTAAAGACATGGCACATTTTGATGATTGAATTTTTGTTACAAAAATCACAGTAAAAATAAATAGATGAATTTCTGTATTTATTGAACTTAATATAACTTCACGTATGGAATTGTCTTACTTTTAATTACTATTGATTTTTTATGTATCATAAAGTATCTATAAAATAAGTTTTCTCCCATTTCAAAATTTGGATTTGTCCTGAGCTCCTGAATATTACACTTCATTCTCGTTTTTTGTTCAACTGATTATTCCTTTCATAATTACTTTGAATTAATCATAAGTCTGTTAAAAATTTGTTGAGGCTTTGGAAAATGGGGAGATTTGAAAGCAGATTTTGTTTTAAAAATAAGTTCGCTATGAATATGAATTATGAACCTTAACTCTCCCACTGCGTAGTTATTTTATCAAACTAGGTTCAAAAATCGCGTACTGTTTTATTACGTATTTCTAACCTACATATTAAATCTAAAATTTAGAGTTAAAATATACAAAAAAAATTTTGTAACAGAGTTTTTATTTTAAAATATAGAATTAAATCATAAAAATATGAACATAAAAACATAAATGGAAACATAAACAGGAACAGTTCGGGTTGCACAGCTAAATAGTCGGAAAAATGCATACCCGTGGAAATCGCGGGATGTGCAAATTTTGCTACATCTCCGTTGCCCGAGGAAATCTCGGGATGAGCAACGAGAGGGTTAAATTTAAGAGACCTTTTAACTGCCACAATAAATTCATTCAAAAAAAGTATTTATTTTTTGTATCACATTATATGTTGAAAGATTTAAAAAAAAGTGTTATTTTAAAGATACAATAACAAGGAAAATTAGAGCATTAACAAAAAATTCAGTTTGTAATTCCAAGTAATAACCAAGAAAGAGTATTGCTGCTTTGAATTTTATAATTCAAACGCTTTCATTCCTCTGATTTCCTGCAGCAAAATGGTATCAGCAGATAAGATAAAAATATCATCAAACGCCAAGAATTGAAACGGAACTGCCAATCTTTCTTTATGTTCAAAAATTTATTCGTTGCTTTTTGATCTTTTGCTCATTAAAATGATTTCGAGTTAAATGCGCCTTTATGTGTAAATGTATCTCCTTCTAAAATTGTAAAGATAATTATTCTACTCTATATAAAGTTACTGAACTTAAGTATTTTTATTTATATAAATTAAGAGCAGCTGATCTTTGTTTGCTTTAAGACTTGTTTATTACTTTTCGATTTTTGCTAGACAAAGAAAATTAGATTTAAGTGTGGCTATATGTACAAACGCATTTCCTGCTAATATAAAGAACTTTACCAAATTAAAAAAAAATGTCTATTGAATTATGAGATATAAATTTTTCATTTTGCTTAACATTTTTTTCTTCTTTTTGGCTATTTAAAACAGTTTACTTTAAATGCAGTTTTATAAATACGTATTATTTAACACAGAAATATATACTAATGTAAAAAAAATTGCTCAATTTAAAAACTATGAGAATGATTGGATCTAACAAAAATGCAAGAAATTTCTCACAACAAAATGTGCTAAAGTTTTTTATTTATATATATAGCAAACTTTTTTAATGTTTCTTTTCTTAAGTTATTGCTAAGCGAGATAAAATGCTTAAAATTCTTAGATTTTATAAATGAACTAAGAATATCTTTCTCTGGAGTGTTATTTAATTTACCCTGAAATATGAGAAATAAATAATTTTATTAAGTCCGTTGTACTCTCTGCATTACACTCAAAGAAATGTTTCTTTTATAGATTTTAATGAATGATTTTGAAAGTTGGATGACATCAACAAAATATCAATTTAAAAATGTTATATACAAATTCAAATAATATTCTTTATTTTAATAATACATTATTAATATATTTATATAAATAAAAATGTATAAATAAATAGCTCATAAATAAAAAATAAAACAATGATGAAAAGACGTATAAACCTGAGAGTGATAATTAATTGAGAAACAATTTTAAATAAAACCAGTTATATAAGTTTTAACACAAGTATTTTAATTCAAATCTTGAAAGTAAATAAAAAATGTTGTTGATTACAGTATGTAAATTTCTATTGCTTAACAATTAATAGAAGTATTTCATTTCACATGAGCAGTAAAAAAATATACTAAAAAAAACAGATTTTGGCGAAAATGCTTTTCGAACACATCTTATTTAAAATCTTTTTTGTATTTTTTGTTACAAGTATATAACTTTATTCATGAAACTAGCTTCATAGCTTGATAATGGATGTTTTTTTTTAAAAAAAAAGATGATCTAAAATCCTTATAAACTATACAAAAAATAATAAGATCTTAATACGTGCCTAACTTATAATTTTGTTTTAAATTCATATTCTCAAAGTTATTCTATAGTTTATAATCTATATAACCATTGACTACTAAATAACAGTCCAAATTAAAAAAAAAATCGTTCGACTTGGATCGCTATGCAAGGTGACATTGAAATTAACTAAGCTTTCAACCCCGAATGTTCAAATTCATCAATTGCCGTACTGCTCAACGATGCAAGAAATTGTTAATACAAATTGAATGAACGTCATCAAGTGGAAAATTTGCCAATAAGAAAAAAAAATTATTAATGGCTCGAACTTCCAAATTTTTCCGGCTTTGATAATGTAATGGATTATCGTCGTCAATGTGATTATCAACCGTCCGAAAAGGTTCTTCACCTCCTTATAGAATAAATGCTTATTATTTTAAAACAAGTCTAAAAATAAAATATGTATGAGTTAAGGGCAGATCTACAAAGCAACAATGCAAATGGCTTCAGACACTATTTTAGAGTATTGTTCCTATTTTTGTCTTCGTTTTAGAGGGGATCTTTCTCATTTGAATTCTTGCGTGTCAAGGCTTTTTCCCAAGAAAGATAATAATCATGTATTCACCTAAGATTAACAGAATGAATTACAATACGAACAAGTGATTTTCATTCACGTGGTGTTTGTCCTCAACCGGAAATTACTACACTTCACGTTTGTATAGGATTATGTTTTCATTTGTTGTGGGGTGAAAAACTGTGATTCCTTTGCAAAAGGGAAGTTTCCGATACTTCTATATCTACTATGATGCGATCTCTCTCTATATATATAAGTCGAATATACTACATACGACCAAACTAAGGTTTAAAACTATGAATCTTAATATACAGTATTAGATATATTTTTTTACGTTTTAACAAGAACATTCTTATATATTTTAAATTATTCACATTGTTATACAGTTTGAAAATTGTGCTTTGGGGGCATCAACTTTCCAAACAACTACGAAGAGACATTTTAAAGCCGCTTAATTTATAATAAAGCATACTCTAAGACAGAAATGTTTTTCAAAAAAGTACACCTTTTATTGCTTTTCATTGTTATAAGTTGCTCAAATTTATTCGTAAAATTTAAACATTTTATAACTATACATTCCTTAATTATTTTATTACTAAAATCAACTTGCTCTTTGTAATTGTTATTTGTTTTTGATAATTTCTTATATTCTGAAGTTATTTAATGCAGTTATCTAGTTAATTTCCATACGTCGAGTAATCTACAAGATTTTTTCAAGCATTCACCAAAATGTTTTTTGAAAAAATCTGTCCTATATATCATATCAAATAAACTTTAATTTCACTATGTTAGAGTTGCTCTTTTCAATTTTCAAAGAAACTATTATACATGGGAAAAAATACATTGAAACATTATTTATTATTAAAACACTTGGTATAAACATTAACAAATACAATTTTCCTCTTTGTCGGTGTGGTAAACAGAAGATAATTTCTAATCATCTTCATACCTATCAGTACTGATTATGATAAAGTATATGATGATCTACTCACTAGCTAATCTTAAGTTCTGGTCTATTCTGCCATCTAAAGAAAGAAGCATTTATACTGGTTGTTAACTGCTTGTTCAGGAGAAAAGTATGGCATAACTAAGCATCTTAATAATCAAAGATATTGGGAGGAAAAAAACACATCTGAATAAATCGATCTTCCAAGGATAGAGGTATCTGTAACGAAATGCCCTAGAAACCAAACAAAAGAGCTTCCAAGGGAATCACAACAGCTGTTTCCATAAGAACTGAATTAATTTTGTAAGTGCTAAAATAGAAATTGGTTTGCGACGTCTTTTTTCTTGGGGAAACACAGTGTAGGATAATGACTACGGCATTTGCTCTTCAGCGCAATTACATTGGGAAATAAAAATTTCTTACATTTAATTTAGTCATATAATTAATTATAGAGCAGAATAATTAACCAATTATGACTGATGGCATTGTGTTTTAAGGTATCCGACTACGTTCGGAACCGTGATTTTAAAAATGCGCATAAATGGATAATTTTCATGATATTTAGTGTCACTCAGATTAGAATACATGCATAAAATCGTTTTAAGGACATTTTGACAAAAAAATTTATTTAAATACAATATTTCGGCAAAAAATTAAGTTAGAATAATCTTTTTTCGAAATTTTCTCCTTTTGTGAAAAATGCTTCTATTATAATAATATTTTGCCTGAATATACCTCAGACCTCTCTACAGAGGCTCAATTTATGAAAAATTCTCATTATTTTCAGAGTTGCCACCAATTTAAATAATTATTGGCGTTTTGTTCTTAAAATTTCTCCCCTCTGTTGTCGTAAAACATGGATAAACCCACTTCTAAGTTATATATTTCAAAAATTCTAGTTGAGCCTCTGTAGAGAGGTCTGAGCTATGTACAGGCAAAATATTATTATAATAGAAGCATTTTTACCAAAAGGAGAACATTTTGAAAAAAGATTATTCTAAGTTAATTTTTGCCAAAATATTGTATTTAAATAATTTTTTTTTTGTCAAAATGTCCTTAAAACAATTTTATACATCTATTTTAATCTAAGTGACACTAAATATCATGAAAATTATCCATTTATGCGCTTTTGCAAAATCACGTTTCCGAACGTAGTCGGATACCTTAAAAGAGATTAAAATATCTAATTTTATCTAGTTTTATACATTTACAGTATTCCATGGAAAGTAGAAATTGATTGAGTATAATTATCAGTTATCTAAGTAATTAATAATCATTTATTTAATTTATTTAGTACATGGGATTATTACCTTGTTGAAATTTTTATTAATATTGACTGAAATTAATGTTTTGATGAGTGAGAAAGAAGTTCAGTTTTGCAGCTGCTTGAAAAATGAGAAAATCGATTTTCTGCAATTGTATTTATGTTTCATGATTAAGAAGAAGAAAAAAGGCTTCCATTGAGGAAGAGTCTCGCATAGTACGTAAATTTAATCTCAAGGACAGAATGATAATATTCTTATATGGATTTATTCCAATAGCTTCACCACGACAGTAGATTTGGCACCATGAGACTTAACTGCTTTGTAAGTGCAATATGGCATTCTTTCTTTTTATATATGCTTGACTTAAACCTTTTAATTAAAGAATTACTGATATGCATTCATGCTGGAGTTGTGTGTCATCTTTAAGAACTATAAAAGCAAGCAATAAATAAAGAAAAGTTGCATTTATATTATATGGCGGAAATAGAAATACGATGTCAGCAATAAAAGATTCATTGTTTACGGTATTATGACTAATTTAATACTGTAACTCAAACCCAATTTTAAAGTCATTTTCGCTTGTTCACAACAAAAATTTTAAAAAATTGTAGTACTATATTTTTATCACGTATTAAAAACAATGATATCAGCCTTTCTATTCTTTTAATCTATGTGCTGATTTTTTTAAAAAATTATTAAAGAAATGTCTATGATTTATAAAAGCAGAAAAACGGGTAACATAAATTTCTCTAATGCAAAGATTAAAAAAAATCTCATTTAATATTGACTAGGTCATTTGTAGTTTGACAAAGTTTTATTGAAGACGTAATATTTTCGCACAACTGATTAGAACGCATAATTTAGTCGAATTTAGAATAGTTAAATAATCGATTCGTCACTGATGCCGTTGTATTTTGAAGGGGATGTTCATTAGCAAAATGCGATGTATTTCACATACTGATACCATGTATTATACAGTAATACATGCTCAATCATTTTTTCCGTGAAACAGCATTTGACGAAGCAGGTCTTGCGGAGCAATTTTTTTTTCTTAAAATTGTATGTGAGGGAAAGAAACCTCATGTATGCTCATTCTGTGTGTGTTATTTGAATTAATTTAAAATATCATATAGAGATACTATGATGTTATCACATACATATATCCCGGTAAGAATCCCTACCTAATTTATCTTCAAATACCAGAAGAAAGCACAAAGGAAGAGCTTTAAATTAAACATTATTAAAGAAATTGAAATATCCCCCTCTTCTATTTCCCATGAAAAAGATTTCTTTTTTTAAAACTATTATTTTGTTAAAACGGTAAAACTCAATGCACGCCGTTATCCAGTAACTTGTGAGTACGAGAAATAAAATCCACACCAAACAAATGATTACATGGGTTTAAACTAGGCATTTTAATTAATTACTTCGAACACAATTTTTTGATTGCCTGTGAGATAACAGCACATTCACTTCCTACTCTTGTGTCACTTTATTGGATGAAATATAATTACCAAGTACATTAGTGAAAGTAGTATTATTAATTCAGTTATGCAGAACAGAGCGTGACTTACGAAAGGGTCATTGTCATTGTGCTTTGCCAGGATTAGTGAGCATTGAGATATTATACAGTGATACAATTTTGGTCGATATCACCACGCTGAGATATTTATTCATAGTGCTTAAGACACCCCTTACCAATGAGTCTTCAACAGAATTCCTGCCTCTGTTATCGCTTGTAAATCGGAATTCCGTGCGTCAGTGAATACAGAGACAGAAATAGTGACATAAATGAAGCAAATAAAAACTACATCTTCTAATAATATTATGACCGAGATCTAAATTTATGTACTACATATAAATAATCTCATGCGGTTTAAGTGGAAATTCAGTTAGAAAATAGAAAGCGCTACAACAAAAAAATATTCTTGGCATCTCAGCGGTACTCTTTTCAACCGAAGACGTAGCAGATGAAATAATTCGAAGCTCGTGATCTTTATTAACACTTTATTTATCAGCTTTTTACAAGTAAAAGCTTATCAGTTTGATCTGTAGTTATGAACTGAGTTATTTTTGGAGACAAGAAAATGCTGTCATTTACTTTTACATTTTGTGAGGAATAGATCAATATATTAAAAACTTGAAAGTTTGATGAGCTTTTGAGAAAACTGGTATGTTAACTTTATCCTAAGAGAAGAACCTCATTTGGAAGAAACTTGTATTTAGTTAAAAATATACTCCTCACTCCACAGTTTGCAGGGCTGTTTCATTTCGGTAAGATAAAAGTATTGTATATCTCTAAGAGTTTGATAATAAAGGAATTTCGTCCATATTTGTAACCGTCCCTTTTTATCTATCATTTTATCATCCTTAACTCATAAGTGCTTTAACGGTTTCGCATAATTTTGTACAGGATAAAATGAATTACTTTTAGAAAGTAAATCATTAAGAAATTTAAAACAAAATTCTTTTAAAAGTTCATTTAAGTTTGATCTCTTATAAGTAAATCTATTTTATATCACATTTTATTAACGTTCAGTTATTTATTAATAAAAAACTTATAACTATCCTATTTTTAGTCTGTGCTCTCATTCATGCACTTTATACATCATTTGTAGTCAGCATACAATGTAAAAGAATAGTTGGTTCAAATCTAAACCTCATTGTATTTGTTAGTAAAATATTCAAACTTTTTATAAGTGTCATCCCACAGATCTTCTAGAGATTAAAATTTTATATGGTGTTCGAAAATATTTATCGTGAAATTGCCTGTTTTTAGATGCCTTATTTGGTTTAACCGCTCAGCTTAAAAGATCGAGAATACTCGCGTATTCTCCCGATATCTGTATTATTATTAATAATAATATATAATATGTAATCGTGTAATCTATTATAATAGACGCATTAATATTCCCAAATAATAATCATAACAATAATCTATGTTACTAATTAAGTTCATAAGTCAGCAGTAAAAAAATTGGAAATTTAGTCCAATCTATTACAAAATAACTGTCGAGTTACTGGGCTAATCGATTCTGACTTCACTATTTTACAAAATTAAAGCAATTATGGTAGAGAGACATAAAACTCCATTCATAGTAAAAATTATTTATGCAACACTGTCTATGTGTCGAGAAATAAATTCCTTACTGCCAGTTTTAAATTTGCAAAAATAATATTAATATGAGTGAATTACGCAAAATATATAAACTGTATTTTGGAGATAATACCTGATTTTTTCCTCATATTTCTGATTCTCACATCAGGTTACATCAAGTGTCAATTTAATACTAATGAATAACTGGCATATTTAACATAGGTTAATATTGAATTTCAAAAAGCCCTTCTGAATTAAATTGTTGATTTTTATTTTAATGAATGTAAGTAAAAAACTTACTTAAAAGAAACTTTAAAAAACCACTATAAATAAGAACGAAATTTTTTATATTATTTAAATTATTTGGACTTTGAAATATTATTTGCTTTTTTAACAGGTAAAAAATTAACCACGTCCATTTTCTTTAGCTATAAAATCAGAAAATTCCTTAATTAAAACTGTTAATGACACTAACCATTTTCAGTGGGTTTTCATTTTATTTTCTGATTTTAAAGATTCCGTTATATTTATTTTGACAAACTTAGCTGAAACATAAACAGGGTGCAATTACCCATTATTAAAAATTAAACACAACGTGTTTAAACTCATGGTTACTCAATATTATTCTCGTTATTCCATGATTTTCATATTTCACATTTTATTGTCTTATACCAGACGAGCTAAAAAGCTTATGTTTGTAAGTTTGTGTTTATTCTTTAGAAAATAAGTGCAGAAAGTAACTGGAAGCGTCAAGTCGCTAACCTTTTAAGTGACGTGTCTGCAAAAATTACGCGACAGTGCATCTACCACAAGTTTAGCTTCATTGTTTGAAAGAAGTAAACTTGGCAAGGGTTTTGGTCTTTCGAGCCAAAAAGTTAACTTTAAGGATACTCTGCTTAATTCAGCATTTCGTCGTCTGCATACTGGTTTTAGAGCAAAATCTCCTAAGCTTTCACACCTTCAGAAAACAAATCCTTCTTCTCATTTATAATAAACATAATGGTAAGTGTTTGCAATTTCCATAATTTGCAAGTAGCCACTCAAAGAGATTTGATGCTCGCGTTGAAAATTTTAAAGCTGTAAGGCCAATGCAGCAGCTTTGTTATAAAAATATATTCTGTATGAAAATTTTAAGGAAGTTTAACATATAATTACCAATATAAATGTTGTTTAGGCTGTAACAAAAGACACTCGGCATAAAATGCGTAGAGATGTATATATATATATATATAAATATGTATTTTATAATCATTCTCTGCCAAATAATCTGTAGCTCTTTATACTAACGAACTTTATTATGTATTTTTCATATATGCATAACTGAAAAATGAATACTTTCACAGAAGAATATTAATGAAATATATTTAAACAATATATATTATATACACACGTATATATATGTATGTATTCTCTAGATAAGATGTAATAAAGATTTGGGGGGATAGTAAAAAGATTTATCAATTGATAATTCAAAATATTGATTAAAAGTTATAAAGTTTTATAATAGGGGTTGCTTTATATTTAAAATAATTAAATTTAATCTGTATTTTGTTGGAAAATTTTTAAAGCTTATTTCATAATTCAAATTATTTTTATTGCTTTGACAAAAAATAGGCTATTATCGATATGTTTTTTAATTGTTAAAATAGGATAAAGAGTATAAGCTATTGATTCCTTTCCCGCAAAATTATAAATGGTTTAGATTTTGAGGCAAAAATTACAAGTTAGTTTACATGTGCACACTACTGAAAATTTACATTTAATTATTTAAATTTATATAAACCAAAAATATATATGTGAAATACATCATACATTACACGACTAATATTTATCGCCATACTGCTTTTGTTGTTACTGGTAATGGTTTGGGAGAAATGCTTTAGGTATATATCATGGTAATATCGTGAAAAATTTTAAAGGGTATCCGACTACTTGCGACAACTTTTTTTTAAAAAATGAAGGTATGGGGATTTTTTTTTGTAGTTTTTAGATTTATTTAGTACACTTTTAGAAAAAAAGGCTAAAATTAAAAAGAGAAAAATAAATTATTACTACTAAAATGGGAAAAAATAGTTAAAAAATGGCAAAAAATTACATAAACGGAGCCCGCTCTGTATCAATAGTAAATGAACAAATTCTCAATTTTTCAATTTTGATGTATTACTTTGCTATTCCTTTTTGAAGTGACCTTCAAAATGAGAGATATTTTGATTTTTACAAAAACTAGAGCACTTTATCTTAGTTATTATATGAAATTGCTTAAAAAAACAGTGATTATATTCACATGAAGAACTGTAAATTTTGTAATAAAACAGTGATTGATAAATCTGAAGGTTAAAACACTTCTACTGTTATGCAGAACATACACAAAAAGTTTCAGCAAATTATTTTCAAAACTTTTTGAGCAATTGCTGTCCCCGTTTGAGTTTTTCGAAAAAAACACATTTCGTGTAAAACGCATTTTAAGGTTTGACATCTTATGCAAAATTATGGCGTTTGATTTTACTAAAACACTTGTAGTTTTGGTTCTAGAGAATGGAAAATAAAAAAAAACTTGGTATTTTTATAAAGCTAATAAGATGGCCTATAAAATAATATAAAAGAAATTTGTCAATTTTTAAGAAAAATCATGATTTTAGAGTAGTCGGATACCTTAATCAATCGTTTCTATCACAATAAATTGAAAAATTTAACTGTAAAAAGTAAAAGTTTAATCATTCTCATCTCTATAGAGATGTGAAAAAAATAAAATTAGAAATTTGTCTTTTTAATTTTTTTTTTACTTCGAAACAAGACAAGATGGAAGTCAAGACAAAAATTTTGATAGAATGCAAAATGACCTACAAGAAAAAGTGGTCACAAAAGAGATTGATATTGATTTAATTTTCTATAAATATAATAAAACTAATGGCAAGATATTGAGTTTCTCGTTGCTAAGAAAGACAAAACATTTCTTGTAAGAACTCAGGTATATAGGGTACTGAAATCACAGAAGGAGAAGAGCTGCCAACTTTGCAACGGAAAATTTTCGAAAACCCGTAACATTTCAGCCATCAAATGTATATGAAACAAGCAATTTACGTAAGTTCCATTTACTTTCTAGGAATTTCTTTTAATATAAGAAGTAATTTTGCATTTAATACAAGTGCTTCGGTACTATTATGTAATGAAACGCTGAACTCTCATAAAGAAA
Organism: Trichonephila inaurata madagascariensis; assembly: GCA_019973955.1. NCBI lineage: Eukaryota > Metazoa > Arthropoda > Arachnida > Araneae > Nephilidae > Trichonephila > Trichonephila inaurata. Next base: position 164,071 of record BMAV01001900.1, read on the forward strand.
GTTGAAGATTTCTTTAGTAAATTACAGTCGAACCTCTATATAACGAACCTCTATATTGCGAATTTTCTATACTGTGAACTTTTTCCTGGAACCTTGAACATTTCACGATTTTCTTCGTAAAGTAACCTCTCTATAGCGAAGTGCATTTTCTATATAACGAACTTTTTCTTTTGTGATTCAATTTTTGTTCTCCCTTTTTTTTAAAGTATTTCTGAACATTTCAAGTTATTCCCTCTTTAAGATATTTTATGGTGGTCATAAATCTTGAATTGGTTTTATCAGGTCCTAACTCCCCGAAAGCAATAGAGCTCTGGACGTTTCATCCAAGGAGTGCAACCTTTAACCCCCATTATCCAGTTCACTAGAAACATCTTCGATATCTCCTTTCACACTCAGTGGAATTGTCCCGTGTCCCCGTGTTCTAGTTATAAAATAGTGTATGTTTAATATTACTTGTATGCTTTAAATTAGAAAATGTCCTTAAAATTCATTAATTTTTACTTGCAGTTTTCTTTTCTTCTTTTTAAAGGGTAAAATAATAAAATAAACATATATTAATCTTAAAAAAGATGTGAATAATTACTTTTTTAATGTATAGTGTTTATAAATTTAAAGTTTGTTTTATGTGGTTTATATATATAAAGTATGTTAAAAGATGAACCTCTATATAACGAATTTTCCATATAACGGACTTTTTTCCGGGATTTAGCGACTTCGTTATATAGAGGTCCGACTAAATACTTGTTTAACAGTAATTTTAAAAAAAATTATATTCCAAATTATTAATAGGGAATATTCCAAACTGTTAAATTTCGAATAGTGAATCTTTCCATCAAACTTCAGTTCTTGAATTTATTACTACTTTCATGAAATTTATCGTATTTCTTTTGTTAGTACCGGCAACATTATTTTATTTTATATATATATAAAAAAAAATAATGTTTCCAAGCTACCCCGATGTGATCATTCAGAGTCATAATGATACCTTGATAGTTTCATAAGAAAAGGAGAAACAGCAAGGTTCAACAATGTCATTTTTTTTTTACAATGCTTATTATCTATATGATAAAGTTGCTGCCTGACGCTTAGAATTACAGCAACGTTTCAGGCCTGTACGCGTCCACAAATATCCTTAACCTGTCACTTAGTAGATAAGGAAGAACTTTTGTTTCTCTGTTTTTATTACTCATTGTTGATGTCAAGAAAAAAGTGTGGGAAGACTCAACGCATGATATCCTCAGCTCTACCTTTTTTATTCAGGATCAGCGTACGACCCAAATTACTGAATTTCATGCCACATACTAAACAAAAATGTTTTCTTAAAAACGAGAGTTGTGCCGAGAAAACTATTTTAAGAACTTAGAAAAATATTTTTTTTACCTTTCTAATTGGAAGTAAACGTTTTCGAAAAAGCGGATGACAGCTAAAAATTCTTTAACGGAAATAAGTGAGTTAAACTTTCTGTTTCACATATACCTAATTAGGTTGAATACGTTTTACACCTGAAAAATGTACTCAATGTATAGTAAAATACGTATGCAATTTTTTAAAGATAAACATCTAATGCGAGAATAGACAAACATTCGACCACTTAATTATCAAGAGTTAGTTATCAAGACAAAATTGTGAATACTTTTTTAAGTTATAACGTTTTTGTGCTAAAATCATATACTATAGTTACTACAAAAAGTAAAGTAAAAAAATTGACAGAAATTAAATATAAAATAATAAATCTCTCTTTTTTTAATTATTCTATTTAGATAAAAATATTCAATACAATCTAAATATTTTAATAACGATGTGTGTGAATTTGTTTTAAAAGTCACTCTAATAAAAAAATTCCTACCCACCCCCCCCTTATTTTTTTCTTAAGTAAAATAAAATAAAATAATTTCTATTTCAAGCTTGATTTGATAATGTTGTAATATTAATATTTATTTATAACCAGAAAAACTCAAATCTTTTTGCACTACACATGTATAAAGAAAGAAAAAAGTATCAAATAATAGTAGTAAAGATATCTACTTATCTCTTTGACAGCACATAGATTTGGCTGGATTTAATTTACAGTTAATTACTTTAAATACCTATTTATATTTTATTACGAGTTTTTATTGTGTTATATTTTTTATATTCCCTTGTAAATAAAATTACTTCTATTAATAAAAAAAATGGCATGCACAAAATTCCGGAGCGTTCCTTTTCATAGCTCAGTTAGTTGTGATATAGCTTTCTTATCGTGTTTATGAGTATTTTTGTCTCACGCATTACATTTATTAAATAAGAAAATTCTTGTTTGGTCATTTTATTCCTCAAAGTTGGTTATTGAACTAGTCTTTCCCCACCCCCGATAGCTTAAATAAGGAATTTTTATTTCTTTTGGAACGAAATAAAGAGCTCCTTCCTTCCACAAGATAGAAATTTCATTTCCAATGCATTTCCATGCATGGGCTGTCTCTAAACTGAGAAAGAATGCATTATTTAAATGAGAATAGGAAGGAAATAAAAAATTTGATTGTATTGGCCTGAAAGCAAGTTACATGGAAATTGCTTAAAAAATTGATAAGAATACGTAAAACTTGATTTTTTTTCCTTTTCATTTTTCCTCCTGCTAAAATAAAATATTCTTCTAGTGATAACACTTTAAAAAAAATTTCAAAAAAAATCGTATCAAAATATTTAGAAATCAAAGAATTTCACTGTAGAATTTTTTTCAGAATAGGAAACTATACATTATTATTGGTTTTTCTTAATGCATTTTAACTTTTAGAGATATTGAAAAATATTAATTCACTGAAATAAAGCTCAAAAACTCTTAAATAAAATTAATTAATTCCTAAAAGTCCATTCTGAATAATTATGGTTCCTCATTAATCCGCTGTAATAAGGACTCAGTATCGCCCAGATTATCAATAAAATAAGACAAAATAACTAAAAAACAAAAATAACCTACAAAGTAAGCCAAAGTACATATCTGTTTTTTTACAGTAAAAAAATATGTACTTTGAAATAAGATAATGAAAAACGGTAAATAATTACATAAGAGATAATTCGAACTTCACGGTGCTTACATGACATGTATTAGGTCGTGAGAAGAAATTTGCTTTGAACATGACGGTACAGGGTTTATTTATATTTATTGTATATAAATGTTTTTAATTGGTGTCCGTATTAATGAGGGCTTATTGTATGTATTTATTAATTTTATAAAAATCTTTAATTTTTAAACTGATATTATCTTTCTATCACTTTTTAGTACAACATTTTAAAATCTTCCCAAACTTTTGAAAACGTAATTTAGCGAATAGGTTAAGCGGATTGCCATCCAAAATCATAGTATATTAATATAGTTATAAATAGCTATTATGTACATAGTCATTTATATATAGTATATAATTACTTAATTTTTTTCTAATTATTTTCATAATTTCTTGGTTTAAAAATGTTTTTTTCAAGATATTTGCAAACAAAAAGGAATCTTGCTTATCTCAATTGCAGAAGAATTTATCAGAATTTATCAAGTAATGAATTATTACATAATTTAATTTTAGGTTACTCTTATCCATTCGGATCAATCTCTGTCATTCGGACTTCTTATCAGTCCCTCTTCGAATTCGTATCTACAAAAAAATTATTTAAGTTGTTTTCATTCAACTTAATCTTTCATTCGGCTTTTTTATCTTGAAAAAAAGGAAGCTATATATAGTTTTATCAAACCTCCGTTACTCATGAACTTGAATCTATTTGATTTTTTGAATTCGAGATAATGACAAAAAAGTAACATACATATATATTTCTGGATTTAAAATTTTTTTTTTATTATTCATGAAGAAAATTACTATAAATAGAGAACGTTGCCTTGTGAGGCAACGCTTAGTTAAGGGGTCAAAATCTATAGTACGGCAGAACATGTTACGAAAAGTGGAAGTTTTTGAAGCAATTTGAAATATTGAACAATATTTTATTATTTTTTGAAATTGCATCTGACCGACATTTTTTGTGACTACCGATATTCGAATTATCAATTTTCAGTTTGTTACAAGTAACCTTACATAGTTGTTTTCTTTGACACCAGTTCGTTAGCTTAGAGTATAGACCACGGGCTACAATGCATGATTATGTTACAAAATCCATTCTATAAATTTGGCAGGTAATCGAACGGTATGCTGCCTACAGTCTGCACCAGGAGTCGGCAACCTACGTCACGCTTGCCACAATTGACATGTGGTACACAATTCTCATTTGCACTCAATACTACTTTACAAATTTATCACTTTTTGAGAGGAGGGAAACTGATAATTTTGAAATATGGAAAGTAACATTTACGGAACTACGAAAAATCTGAAAGATAACTCTAACAATAAATCGACAGTTTTCTTAAATTATTGGATGTCATTGATATTGTCATGGATGTCATTGTTTATAGAGAAAATTGCACATACTCTGCTTTCCGCTTTTAGTTCTCTCTCTCTCTCTACATACCTATCTAATCAAAATATTTTCCCTTATGAAAAATATTTCGAAACCGTAAAGTTGCTTAACAACTGAGTGTTCAAAATCGTGACAAAATGAATGTCACAAGTTATACCCCTGATATTGCAATCTGAAGCAGAGCAGTGCAGAGACAAGGTTCGCATTAAAATATTTATTATTTTTATTTAACAGTATTAAAGGGAAATACTTATATTTTATGTTGTTTAATAAATATGTTTAAAAGATACATAATATATGTACAGTTTTATTTTTTTTATTTATATTGAAGGAATAATTATATTTTATGTGGTGTATTTTTATGTTAATAAATATTTTTAATGATGCAAAACTAATAAAACTCTAAATTTGTGTTCTTGACCTCTATTTTCTGATTCTGCATGCATTGCAAAAGAAACCGAAATATTTCAAACATTTCTTACTGTGTAGCATCCTGAATCATATTGGTAGATTGGCTTGGCAAGTTACAACTACAGGGTTGCCGACCCTTGGTCTACAGTATGCTGCAGAAGGTTAACACCTAAGAATCAGATTTATAATTAACAAAAGTTTTAGATAATTTAACTAGAATATTTGTTTCAAATAAGAAAAATTATCCTGAATTTAAGGCAAACTAAAAATACTAAATAACAGTATACATGGAGAAAATATAAAGTGAAAATCATTCATTTTTTCTATTGAAACAAAGCGAAACTGATGATAAGTATCTATAAGACAGTTTAAATAAGGAAATAAAAAATCTTATTTATGAAGGTCCTAAAATTTCCAGACAGCTGAAGGTATTTTTTTATTATTTTGTACCCACGTGTCGTTTCCGCTTCAGTCGTGCACATCTTAAAATAGCTCCGTCAGTAGCAGATTTTTCAATTTGTTTCTTTTTAGTCTGCTATGTATGAATGAAAGGAAGAACTCCGAGTAATTTCACAAACTTCGAGTTTAATTAATGAGTTTACCTAACCCTAAATATTTTAGGATGAATCGACTCTTACTCAGGACTTTTCCTTCTTGAATTACTTGCACGAGTATGTTTTACCAAAGACAAAACGGAAAAATACAAAATGCCTAAAAATTTAAAGGCTTATTTACCATTGGAAGTGTTAAGCATACATATGCAAACAACTCTTACCAGTTTAACTCATACTAATTTGGAAGCCATGCTAAAATATCGCACTTAAGACACAGATTGATGTTTTGTATTGTAATATGTAATGATGTTACTATGTGATATGATGATATGTATATATATAATGAAGTTTCTATGTGATATGATGATATGTATATATATAATGAAGTTTCTATGTGATATG
>BMAV01001900.1:170194-194918 GCA_019973955.1 Trichonephila inaurata madagascariensis
ATGGTGATATGTAATGATGTTACTATGAGTCCTGTATGGCATTCATCTTGAAACAAATTCGATCAACATAGAAAATTTTCAAAGATTGCTCAAATTCAAATAATGTGTTTAATGTTAGGCTGACACATACCAAGGATTTTGCAAATTGTAGTCAAACACTCTTTTGTTTTCGGAAAAAATCCTGAGCCGCAGAACTGTGTATACTGGTTTCGTCTAACAATATAGTAAAATTGGCACAATAAAGTACTAAAATGCTTAGAATTGTTGGATTATGTAGCTGGTAGGTTAAGCCAAAATACAAATGAACGTTGCATCGGTAAAAATCCCTCATATAATGATAATTATTATCGAATTGGGATATTTTTGTTGTGTTCTTTTTATGTGAATGGCAGTAATCCTATTTGGTTGTCAATGTACGAAACAAATATTTAGAGAAGCGCTTAAAGATAAATAAAAATGTAAATTAAATGTGCACGTGTAGTATTATACCGAAAACTAAAAAGCAATTTCCTTTTTATGTGGTTCGGGATATCTTTTCAAGTTGAATGGTAATGTTCGTGGGAAAAAAATTCTCCCAAAAATGACTCTTAAGCTTTAAATGTTGCAATGTAACATGGGAAGAGCAAATGGCAGCACGCATCGCTGTGAATTTTTAACTTCATTTGTTTACTTGTGGGGAGACATTTCATTGATTTCTTTTTGTTTTCCTAGGTTTTTCCTACTGACTCAAAATGACTCATATCGTGCAGAAGCGCGTACAACAAACAAAAAAGAAAACTTAACCGTAAAATAAACTCCGCTCGAGCATGTTTTTTATTGAATTACCAGTCTGTCAATGTTTATTTGTTTATTTTAGGGCTCCTGAAGTTGGTTGCTAAGTTACTGCACTAAATTAAATAAAAAAAGTAACATTCTAACCATCCATTTGCTCTGAAAATTACTCAGGGAAGGCAACATAAATCATTTTTTGAGGAATTGTGTTTGGGAACATAAATCTTAAGTTTCTTAAACTATGTTATAAAACGCGGTGGTATTTGTTTATATTTTATGTGTTCAATTATTTATTTCCTTTGTGGATTTAATTTCATTTTCCACTCAAGAATTTAGTAAAATAGGTTAAAATAACTAAGTTCCGTATTCTTGGTAATAGAAATTTACTTAATTATTTTCTTTCTACTTGCGGAATGTTGTTATAGAAATTTATTTTTCTTTACATTAGATGCACTGATGTTTATACAAACCTATTTTTTTACCGAGATGAATTAAATTATTTCTAATTGGTTTAACAATTTTAAATTAAACAAAGTATTAATAGAATTCGAATTCGAAGAATAAACAAAATGATTCTTAAATAATAACTTAATTAGTGCGCAGAAATCAGGAAAATCAAAGAACAACTTTTAATAATTAAAAATTATTTTTAAATGCTTACTCTCAGTAAGCTTTGTATACAAATTTGTTTCTTTGAATAAACGCTGAAATCTACCCAGTTTTATTTTTGCTTCTCTAATAGAAGCCATGCAATTATATACTGTAATATCAAGTGGATAAACATAAACACTATTAAAATCTGTACTTGAATTTCTTCCATATCAAAAGGCCGTGTAAGATTAAACAGCAAATAGTAATTCAAAAGGTATTCCAAAAAGCTAAAATTGTAAGAAACGCGTAATGAAACTAGAAATTATTCCTTCATACATTAAATTGAACTAAAAATTATTTCTGTATTATAGTTAATATTCAGTAAAGACTACAATTCCTAGTAATCTGAATTATAACTAGTAACTGATCCGGAAAATAACAAAATAGAAAAGGAATTCACCAGATTTATTGAAATTTTAAAAAATATGCAGATTTCAGGAACTGAAGTTCATATTTTTTACACTGAACTCAAGTTTGACAATCAGATTTTTCACAGAAGCTTAATTTTTTTGGTAATTAACCCTGCTACTCTGTCAAATACTCATTCTTTCATCCTTTTACTTCGTACAGTTAATGTTTTTCTTTAATACCAGGTACTTCAATGCATTATTTCACTTTGTGTTTACTATCCTCCTTCACATGTAAAAATCAGTATTATTTTTGTAATAAAAGGAATAGATTATAATTTTTGATACAATATTATATATATTTTTGTAGAGATATGCACAGCGAATGCTTCTGGTAATTTAAAATGTTAAACGTAAGTTTCCTATGAAAATGATATATGCGCATTCTAAACGAAAGGCTGTAGTATATATTCATTTCTATCTTCATGAGTTAAGTAAAATTTATTTGGATAGTTAGTGGGGGATTATAGAACTCACAGACAAGTTAGATCATGAGTGTTAACAGAAAGGGTAAAAGTTTTAATTTATGTTTTGTTCTTTATCTCAAAATATCAAAAATACTTATACGCTTGGAGCGGTTATAAATATTATTTATCTTAAGATGAAGTTTCTTTGCAGCTAAACTTGAAAAAAAAGATGCAGAATTATCTTCAAGTAGGTCTACTCCGAACTTTTCCTAAGTAAACCTCGCTATAAAACTATTAATAACTTCAGAACCTACGTAAAGCGTTTTAACAACATATACTGATATTTCGTGGTATTTTCAGGTTTAATCTCTTCCCCATCCTCCCTTCAAATCTATTTAATAGTGCCTTTTGCATGTATCAGGGTTCCGTCGCAAGGCAAGATTTTCATATCAAACTTCATAAGGAAAGCCTCAGAGATTAGTTAAGAACAACTCGCCAGAGAACCCGCTACAAGTTAATAAAAATATGAGTATTAGAATAAAATGGGATAAATAATGGAGTTTTTTAATAAAATAAAATACATGAAGTTAATGCTTTCAATATGAAATAAAATGAAAATTTTTTTCGACGATATCTATCATCTCTTAGGAAAAAATGCTATCCGACACTGTGTTATTCTGCCTGAAGATATTTATTCTTAGAGCATGATTCTGACTCCGTAAGATATACATCTCAGAATTTTATTTTAAGAGGTTATTTTTTTTACTTTAATAATTAACCTATTCGCTTCATTTCAAAAGTCACAGGTCTCATAAAATGTTTCGATAAAGCATTGCCTAAATGGAATGCTTTTCGTCAAACTGTTTACACTCTAAGATAATTTTTTTAAAAAAAATTTAATACCTTAGCCTTAAAATTCTCATTAGAATGCATTGAATTTCAAAAAATCAATGTCATTGCTTAATATATGCTGTGTTCAATTTCGCTTTTTTTCTATTTTTAAGTATTCTGACAAAATCTTATCATAAAATTCTAACAATATCCCCTCCCCTTTCCAACGAGAATAAGAATTTTTCTTATTTTAAGTTTCTTTTAAACTTCAATTCATTCCTGAAACTATTCACTTTTCAGAACTTTTCATTTAAGTATTTCGTTAGTTTTTTCATACAGTTCTCAAAATCGTGCTAAGTACTATTTTTCTTTTAAAGCGTATTAATTTTCATTTCTAAGCTTCATTTCGGAATTTCATGATTTGTCACGTATTTAACAGTATTGAGATTTTAAGAGTTAATTAAATTTGCATTATATCCACTTCAAAAAATTTCAACTTATATTAAATTTTTCTTTTCAGTTTCTAAAGCGTGGAAGATTTTTCAAATTTAACTTTGACAATCTTCTAAGATTAGTTTGCTTTTATAACCTCTGTAATTAATTTTTTTTAAATTTAAGAGGAGGATTATAAGTTTTAAAAGGGAAAGAATTTCACTCTAATTCTACCTTATTTATCTAACGAATTTCATATAGGGATCCTTTAAACTATTTAATACGTGAAAATAAAAAGAATTTTGAATGAAATAGACTCCCTTTTTCAAATTTGGTATAGCTTAAATATTTTATAAAGTTAAAACCATTCTTGAGCAATGTAGGGTTCTCGAGAAAAATCTAAATAGAAGCCCGCACTTATAATTGATAGAAATTCTAGTAGTAAAGTTTATGTTATGAAATATATGCTACGTATTTCAAGTTTTTCTAAATCAGATTATAAATGTCATGTTTGATAGCTATTATTGAGGCATGCGACTAGGTTGGGAGACCAATTTTTCAAAAGTTGATGTTCAGAAGAATTTCATTGTTTTAAAGAACATAGATAGACTTTTAAAGAGGAATAATTATAAAACAAATAACATATATCACCCTTTGGTTTTGAAAACAATATTTTTTTTATGGAATTTTAGCAAAACTTTCAAAGTTAAGAAAAACGCGATGAATAAAAATGCATTAGACATAATGCAAATTTTGATTTCATAGATATACTTCTTGATCCATCTGAAGTGTCACAAATCGCAGAATAAAATATATTTTAAGAATTAAATATTTTATAAGCATTTAAATTTGATTTTTAATGATTTTTCGTCAAAATTACTGCATGTTCTAAGCTAAAAATGATTGTACAATGTGATTGACAATCTTAAAACATGCGGTTTGTTACACTCTAAAGGATTCATAACATATGCGTCATACATTTTATTGAATTTGATTTGATTGTTTTGGAGATAAAAAAACAACTTAAGAAACTCTCTAGTTTTATATAGTATTCCTTCTTCATCAATATTTAAATAATTTTTTTTTCTAATGGCCCTAACATCAAACACCTAAAAATCACTTTTTCAACCGAGTCGGATACCTTAAGTATTTATTTTTATATATATTTTAAATTTTATTTTACATACATGGTGATATTTATATACATAAGATGTTTGAATATTTTCTTAAAATTCATCAAATTTTATATAGAAACGTAACAAATGAAGTTTATTGTCTTTATATCCTCATTTAAAATTCCATATGAAAATAAGGATAGTTTGAATCTGACCTAAGGCTTGAATTGTAGCAGCAGGTCATCAACTATATAATTTTGTTTCTGAATCTATTGTATTCGAGAGCGAGAAAGAGTAGCGAAAGTTTCTTTCTATCCTTTTTATTTTGTTTTTTCTTTATTTTCCTCCGCGTTCAATTTCCCAAGACTGAATCATTTTCCTCCAAGCGATTCTTTTCAGTTCCTAAAATAATTTTCTCGATTGACTTATTGATGTTGAACCACCTGCTTGGAAGATATTTTGGACCTCCTTGTACTATTTCCTCCAATCACGGTAAAATCGTGATGTACATTTTCATTGAGCGAATCCAAGCAGCACCTTGTGTCAGTTAGACTCAGTGTGAACTCACCGATCAGCGAACCGAATCAGCATACGTGAAAAACTCTTTTCGGGTTGTCGTTGTAATCTTCATTCATAACTCAGTCCATTTGTAAACATGTCTTGCGATGAGAAAAAACAGTCATAATCTCGTTCTGTCGTACATCTAATAGAACTATCGAATACTCATTGCAATATTGTTGTTTTACGTTGAAGTTCATTCAGTTGTTTTGGGGAGCGTTGAATTATAGACGAAATTTTATTGTACTTCGTTTAAACTAAAAAAAACCCAATGAATTCGAACAAAATGAGAAATAACAATCGAAATCACACGGATTACCAAAATCAGGTAAGATTCATTTTGGTTTCAACATCATTCTGTATTGTAATTAAAAAAATAATTAAAAATTACATTTTTTTTAAAAAAATAATAATTGCTTGACTTTCCCAATCATGTGTGCTTTATAAATTTTTTAAAAATCTGAACTTATTTGATATGAAGAATTTTTTTCCTTTTTTTTTTTTCATCTATTCGAAAATGCAAGAGAGTCATTGAAATTTTCAAACGTTTTCAACGTACTTCGTTATTAAAAGTATGTATAAGCATTTAAATGAACAATGTATAGTTCTATGTCGTATATTTCGATAAGATGTTAATTCTTTATAAACTCAAAGCATCCAGTTGCTCCCAATTTTTCTTCCTCCTTCTATATTCTGCTTAAGAATTTCATCACTTACAGAACAGGAGGAAAATTCTAATACTATACAGAACTCATTTGTTTTCCCTGTAAATGAAATAATGAAAAAATTCCACAACTTTATTTTTAATTATATTTATTTCAATCCTTTTTAACAGTTTTTTTTAAACTTATTTAATAGTCTTATTTTTTTAATATTATCGAATGAAAACTTCGTTGTGTTTGTTAATTCCTAGGAAAAGATAAAATTATTTCGAGTTTTCTATAAAATGCAATTCTTCATTGTGTCATTGAAACTCTGAATAATTACGAATGGCAAACCAAAACCTAGTTGAAAGTGTGCTGTTGTTAAATTTTCTGACCGACATTCAAGCAGAGAAAAAAAATTTTATCGATTATTTTAAAATGAATTCCTTGTCTAAAACATAATACTACAAACCATTAAATTTTCGTTTCTTCTATTTGCAGAAAAATGTATTTTCTTGTAAGAAAGAAAAACACCACAACTTTATCTGAGCGAAACTTTTTTAAAAAATAATAATCTACCTAAGTATATATAAAGAAACTAGCAACTACTCAAGTAGTATCCGACAATAAATTCAAATGAAAGATGTATAGTCAAAAAAATCTGTTACTTAAAATGGCTTCGGGGATACTTTAGTAGATCTGAAGCCTAATTAAAAGTGTGATCATAGTACGTAATTCAATAATAAAAAAGTTCACTTTTAAAATTCAGGTCTGGTTTTTTTTAATTTAAAAGAGAAATAATTATAGACTTTCGTGTAACATTGATTCAAACCTGCATATCTTGGTTAAATATTTTTATTTTAATGTTTCAAGGTATTTATTTTAAAGTAAGTTTTAAGTTAGTGCAAGTGGGAAATTTATGTAAAAATAAATCCGAACAAATAAGCTTTTGAATGATTTTTCAAAATGATCGGAATATGAACTGTTCTCTAAAAATAAGTTTTTGTCAAAATTGTAAGCCATGAGAACGCATTTAAAATATCTTCTGTAATACTCGACAGATTTATATAATGGTATTAATATTGTACTGCTATTAAAATTGTAGATTTATATAATAATATTAATATTTATATAATAATATTAATATTTATACACAGTAATATTAATAGTTTTAATAATATTAATATTATTGAATTATAAAAAATAATAATATTTATATAAATACAAGTCTCTATAACTTAATTCCGTTTCGAATAACAAAGTTTAAGTCAGTTACATTTTTCAACATTTACAAAAAATATCCATATAAAATGCAAAAATTCAATCTATTACCGTAGAATTTTTACACACAATATGTGAAAAATACATAATATGCACACTCTATTGTTCATACTATATCTTCCACACTCCTTTTTTGTCCCTATCTATGAAAATTGTCTTTATTTTTGTGATTGTGAATGCGGGTGGTCTAAGTTGAAGAGATGCTCGAATAAATAATTTAATAGGTTTCATGTAGGAAAAAATTAAACAAATGAAATAAAAACACATGAATAGACTAGATGCATGATAAAAATGTGGATTGTTGTGTATGAGTAAGCGCAAAACAACGTAGGTACACGGAAAAAAAATCATGCCTTTGCAAATATACCCTATTGATCTTCTGGAGAAAAAATTATTCGAAAATATTGTATTTGACAAAATCAGTTATCGGAAATATCTTACTCAAAATTAACATATGTTGGCAAATGTATGATAACTACATTTCCTATTGATTAAAATGGTAATTGCGCATTTTTTAAAACGTAAAAAAGATCAATATTCCGCACCTAGATCATTAATGTGTTATTTACTTACTCTAGAAGAGATAACTCTTGCGCGCGCGTATTGCTTCAGATTGCGTCGGTAATAAACAATCAATACTCGAGATGAAAGCTTTTCCAGGATGAGATTTCCATGGAAGATTCACACGAATAATGGCCTCTGCTATTTCTGTTATTTGATTTCCTTTCTAAAAACTAATTTACGAACAAATCTCTTAAGATAACCAGAGCATCATACACATTCAAAAAAATTGATTTTTCAATTTTAGTATTAAAAAAATAGTTCATGTTTTTCTGAATATAAAAATGTATAAAACTTATATGTTCGTTGATAAAATAACCTTAAAATATGAAAAAAATAATTGACAAAAATGTAAGCAAACGCTTACAAATGTTTAGTTTTTCACTTTTTCTCCAAAGTATAATTTTTTGCTTTTAGGTACGCTTTTTTTTTAAAAAAAAAAAACTGTTGCACTATATGGTTTCAAAGTTGTTATACTTCTATACAGGATACTTGTGCATATACTGAACCCGTTTTTTTTTTTTGTCAACATAGTACATAGTTTTTTAAAAAAATAGTTTTATGTGTGAAAATTTATGTTTTCAAAATTACCAAGTTTTATAATTTTTTAAAGAAACTATCTTAATATTTTACCTAAAAATAGGTTCACTATATTTTGTGTATTGTTTTATATGTGTGCAAAAAATGTACATATTTAAGAGATACTTTTCTAAAAATGGTACTTAAACATGAGCATGTATTATGAGATCTCAAAAATTATGTCCAACTTAAAGTAGACAGAAAAAAATTTTTTTTTACACTAAAAAATTATTTTTTTATTTCTACAGAATGATTAAAATGTCTTTATGAGTATCACAAAAATATCTAAGCTCTATTGGAAATTTTTAAAGATATATATCCCATAGACAAAGAGTCTTATTTTTGGCATTTTACTCCTTCGAGCATGTCCTGGTACCCTTAATTGTGCTGCATTCCATAAATTTAAAAACCTAATGTAATTTTTTTAAAATTATAGTTGAGAAAATATTACTGAGGTATGTTCATATTTACAAATGTTCCAATATGTACGTACTTAACAAAATAAATAAATTTCGGATAAAACTTTTTGCTATTATTCCTCCTTCTAAGTACCACTTGATTTAATATTCTTAACAGGAGTAGTGGACACACCAGTAGCAACTAATAGGGAAAGGAGGGGGTTAAAAAGACACATCTCTCAAAAGTCGATGACAATCATTTCCAGTTGAATAACTTGCAAAGGTCATATGGCTGATGTGCAGTGAACCCATACTGCACGGAAATGAGATGTGGGAAAAAGATATTCTACATTATTATAAACATACAATACAGGATTTGTTTTTGATACAAAATTTTCACAAACATGTTCGAATGTTATACTATTTTAGTGAAATGTTACACCGTAAATTTTTTTGATGTTGAAATTTAGTAAAAATATAATGCGTCACAACAACTCTTGGGTTATTGAATCGTATAAATAAATAATAAATGCTGCCACACGCGTTAAATCAAACCACGCCTAAGTTTTATTCTTCACAAGACAACCGAAATAAAATAATAATGAAAAAAAAAAGAATAATTTTTCGAAACTTAGTTTCAGAATAACGTTACGCAACACGAGTCTGGCATTTGCAGAAATTGAAATGACAGCTAATAAACCACGATTAATGTGTTTGTGCCTGAACCCGCTCCAATAAATAAATATCGCTCAAATGTGTGTGTTTTCTCTATCATGCAGATTCTTCATAAATGGCCGACAATAAGACAACTTATTTAGAAACTGAAACAGACAGAAGAGAGAATAGTACTTGTGAAATATCACTAATATTTAATAATAATTGCTAAGTAAAATGAAGATATTGATGGCGCTATTATTTCAATAATTCTTGGACTGTGATGCACTTTTCAAAACGTCATTTTCAACTAATAATTTTTAGCAGTAGAATCTAAGTTCATTTTGCTTTTTAATTTTTTTCAATGATTTAACGTTTAAAAGTTTTTAATTTTTTTCAATGATGATAAATTCAGTTAAAAGTCGATACTGCATAAAAGAAAATAATTTTTAAGTGAAAACATTAAAAGACTTTCCATTATTAAACGACTTATGGAAGAAATGGATATTTGGTTTTGAATCAAGTGTAAATTAATTTTTTATAAGTTATATGGCCTTTATAAACCTGGGACAAAAGATTAAATTTTGTAAGTATATGGAAATGACTGTTGAATCATATGAATCTCATGGCAGAAGAAAAATTGGGTATTTATAATGCGGTAAATTACAATTATACAGTTTGAATATCGCTAGCTTAGCTAAAATAGGAACCTGGGTTGGTTACGCTCCAAACTTCAATACAATAGAGCATAAGGAACTAAAAACCATCCCGATCTAACAACTAGTGCCTCTTATTTTTTCGCACTATGTTTTTTTGTGTGTGTGTGTGGTAAAAACGAGATTCTTATCTCGACTCTGACACTATTTTACTCTCCGTAAGCTTCTGAGTTATATCAGATTTATAGTTTTTGCGTTTTCTTCTTGAAAGAAGTCCATTCCAGATATTAAACCTTGTACCTCAAATTTATATTTTACTCCAAACAACAATGCCCATACATTCTTTATTCTTCAAATTTTACTCTAAGAAATTATTTATACCAGAAATTCTTTCAAATAATATTAAAAAATACAAATGTAACCGAGCAAAGAAATCAGTATATTGTTTGGAAATCTCATGAAAAAACTCGTCCACAAAACTCCAAAGAACTTATTTAAAAAATCAGATTGCGTAAAGGATGCCGAGGAAAAATAATGTTAAATATAGGATATTCTTCCTCGTGACTATTTCTAAAACCTTTTTAATAAAATTAGTATCAGTGTGCAATCGAAAATTATATTCATAATAAACTTCAAAGAGTGTAAAAGTTCAAAAAAGTATTACTTCGATTATATGAATTGATTTCTTAAATTAAAATTTTATTTTCTATTTGTAGTGATGAAAAGGAAATGTATATCCATTTACAAAATTGATACCATTTAATGAAGTCACATAACCATTGAACTGTTGAATTATCTTGTATGTATGGCCGAGTAAATTAAGATATAAAAAAATAAGTAAAAATCTTACATTTTATTTGTTTGAGTTTTCTGTTAATAATAATGGAAATTCTAATTAGAAAAATTACCTGTTTATAAAAATTTACTTTACACAATGGTAAAGAGAAATATTATACAGCATTATTATAAAGTCGTAGTAAACTCAAAAAGTGTATTATACCAAACCATACAAATGTATTATATATATATAATATACACGGTATATATCCTTCAAATCTATTATTAAATTCCTTAACCGAGTGCTATGAGCTACTAATAACAATAAATGAAAAATATAACAACATATCCTAATAAAAAATTATTTTGTGTGGCTGACATACTACATCAATCTATATAAATTATCTTTTGCATACTTGAGTAGCACATGCGGAAGTAGTTATAGCAATTTATATATCATACTTCATTTCGTTATCTTCATGCATAGCTATTAGTTCAAATTTTCCTCAAATTCTTCCTTCGGAAATGATCTCCAACTGATACAAAATAGACTATAGTACAATTTTAACAAATTTTTTGAAATTAAACCGAATCTTCTAATCTAATCCTTGTGCTTCACTGGTTTTTGCTACTTTATTTAAACTTCCTTGAAGCATACCTCTATAATTTTTTATCTTCCTTTTATTTATCCTAGTTTAAGGAATATATTACTGATTTTAACAGTCATATAATATGCGGCTTCTTATCATTGATGGGGAATACGGTTTTTAATTTTTAATCATTTCATTATGTTTGTATAGTGGTTGCACATGTTTAATTTCAATTATAAAAAATCATTTTCTTTATAATGCTCTATTTTTCTCAAAAAATAATTGTTTTCTGGGTTTATTTGAATATTTTATTAAAACCTCTTTAAAAAAATACAAAATTTCACTTAATCATCAAAGTATTTTAAAACTATCAAGATTAAAACTTTATCTATTTACTTTTTGAACACCTGTAAATTATTTACAATGAACCACGTCTCCGTAATTTCTTAAGTAATATACATCTATTACAAAAGAGTTTCGGTTTTAGAGCCGAGAATCATATATGTTTTGTTTGTTTGCTTTTTGTACATATTGCATGTGTACGTTTCTTTCGTTTAATTTTTTTTTATTACGTGCACATTTCATTCCCCTCCCAATTAACACCCACGCCGGTTGAAGGTGAAAGCAAAAGGAAACTGTTCATTAAGAGAAGCCCTATCAGCTGTCCGACCTAGTTTTGTTTCCAGTTACAAATCCGCGTGCTACTTTCATACACTACATTGCCATCATTGGCTTGGAAAAAAACGTGTTTTAGCCCTATGCGCCGAAAATTGTCAACTGTTTTCAAGAAAATCAAGAATTCCTCCTAGGTATCACGTGAGTACGTCTGGCACCGCTTTTCCGATGGCATGAAGCTTTACTCTGTATTAAGTCCAGACGAGTCGACTGATACTGCGCGACTCAATATCGATCGTTTCCAACGCCTAATGCAATCTCACTGTCCAGGTTTTCAAGGGCCGACAGCCACTATTCGAATTTAGGCTTGGCACCGTCTGCCACTTCCGTGCAACCGATCGAAGAGTCTTAGCATCATTAAAACGTTCCGTTAAGTTCGTTTGATTGCAAACCCGGAAGAAGTTGCATCCTGAAGAAGAGTATAGACAACTGTTTTTGAGGAAAAAGGTGGTGACTTTTCTTATTCATTTTATCGTGTGAAAAAAAGAATCTTATATTCAGAAACTCAAATTTCTTTCTCTCTATTTGCAAAAACTCGAAGATCAATTGTTTTATTATTTCTAAAAATGATGTCCAAAACACCATCTGGTACCCCGGTGAAAAAAGTGCCTCTTCATTTGCAAGTAAGTAAATTATTGATACAGCATGATAGAAATACTAAGATGCTAAAAAATCAGCATGCGAACTTGGGATGGGGGATGAGGAGCAAAGGAGCAGGAGTTTGAATGAAGGGTTGATGACCTTCGATAAGCACGTTCGAAAGGTGTAATAGATCCTTGTTAAGCCTTTGGATTTAGAAAAAAAAATTTTTTTTTTAGAATTAAGTCAAGTTCTATAATTTCTTTCTCGTATTGAAGGATCTTATAACAAACATCATCCTTCAATTTAAATTGTGAAATGTTATTTTATTTAGCATTATCTTTTAATAAACATTTTTATTTTATTTTCTCTTTTCAGATTTGAGTAGTTATACAGCTACTATTTTAATTGAGCAACTTTTTCTTATTACGAATTTTTCTCTTTGAATAAACTTAATATAAATATATATAAAAATTTTATTTTATTCTTGAATTTTTCTGCTGAGAAGAATTGAGTTATTTAATGTAATTAATTCATTCCAAAGAATCATTTGCAGTTTTGTTTGAAAGAGCGAATTTTTTAATTCTTAAAATATGCATAAATACATTTTGAAGGGGAAATTATTTTACGTTAATATCATATTATTTTGCATAAATATTATAGTATTTTGCATTAATACTACATTATTTTACATTAATATTATATTAATTTGCATTAATATTATATTAATTTGTATTAATATTATATTAATTTGCATTAATATTATATTAATTTGCATTAATATTATATTACAATTTATTAATAACACAATTTCTAATGTGAAAACTGCTTTTCTCATGTTTCTGATCCAATCTAACAAATATTATTATTTAATTTGAATGAATATATATTTTTTCGATGGCTGAATTAGTTTTAAATTTATTTAGAATCTATCATTAAAACTAATGTGAATTTTTCGATGCTATGAAACATACATTAGCATCAACTAATTATTGTTGTAAGATTTAATATGAATATAATTTGCATAGTGCCCGTCCGCTTTAGAAGCGACATCCCCATATTCCCACGCTGGATCCGCCCTTGACGGGATGGTTCAGTAACGTAAAACCGCTTCATTTCCTCTTGTAGATGTCAATGAAACATAGAGCTTTATCTTTTCTTTTTCCTGTAAAAAAAGATAAATTTAGCTGAGGTTCATTCAAACACTTAAAGAAAGCTTAACAACCATTTTGAAAGTCAATTAGACTCACATTAGACTTATGTATACTTGCTTTTCCTCGCTGATTAAAAAATTCATGCTCGAAATCTTAAAATGTATTTTACAGAGGATAAAAAATTCATATGATTAAAAACTTACCTTAAACGTTTTTTTTTTTAAAGCATAAATAACAAGTGTGTTTGTGAAAATTTTACTGGCCCGTAAACATTTACTAATATGTTAGAAAGCTCATTTTTGTGTGCTTTACACATTTAATTTAATATTAAATATTTCGATTCCTAAGTCTTAAGCTATAATACTGAAATAGAATATTTTGTAACGTTCCTATAAATTCTAAATACTTAATTATTCTTAATAATTTATAATTTAAGTTTTAATAATCAATATCAAATATAACACAAAACTCTCAAGTGTGTAAACAGTTTTCACTGCACACTCGCATATATGTGAGTAATTTGTATGAAGCTATTAAAATGCATGTGTTTTTTTTTTATTTATACTAATCAATAAATATGCTAAATTTTTTTAAAAAAATATGAAGTAAATTATCAAATCAGAGTTGTATACTAACTGGTTATTTTTAAATATTTCATTCAAACGTAGAGCTGAAAATTAATTTCCATGACACCTCCAATTTTTTACTCATTAAATTCATATTTTAATGCAGATGCTTATTACTTTAGAAAAGTTCATAATTTCGAACCAAAATTTATGAAACTCACAGAATATCTTTATTTTTTCTGATTACTTTTGATATTTTTTTTAAAAAAATTATATATATATATATTAATTAACTTAAGAGTTATCTTAAAACATTCACATATATTTACATAGGGCATTTTTAGGATATTTTCCCCCGTTGCCTGTATGTTATTCTGTGTGCAGTAAACAGTAAATTTTAATTTTGTGATAATTGATAATTAAAATATGTATTTTCGTAAATTTCGTGTGTGTGCGTTTTTTAATTTCTTCCCAGTATTAACTATCGTGCATTAATTGACTTAGATTACGAAAATCTGTTTTAATATGTCTGTTCATGATTTTAAAAAAAAAAGATAAATATAATTGTTTTCTTTAAAAATGCAAACTTTTGGTTAAATTATATTTTACTTGCATAAAAAACATTCTCTTTTGATCCATCTTTCATATTTTAATCAAAGAAAGACTTTAGATGCAATACCCATACTACTTTTATATAAACTTCCAATCTCTTAAAAGAAAAGTTATAGAATTTTCAATCAAAAATTTGTTGATTTTTTAAAACCGAGCTGAATGTTTGAAAACTAAAATATCTAACCTGTTTAAGGTATCCGACTACGTTCGGAACCGTGATTTTAAAAAAGCGCATAAATGGTTAATTTTCAAGATATTTAGTATCACTTAGATTATAATACATGTGTAAAATTGTTTTAAAGACATTTTGACCAAAAAAATTATTTAAATACAATATTTCGGCAAAAAATTAACTTAGAATAACCTTTTTTTCAAAATGTTCTCCTTTTGTGTAAAATGCTTCTATTATAATAGCATTTTGCCTGTATATAGCTCAGACCTCTGTACAGAGGCTCAACTATGATTTTTAAAAAATTCACATTATTTTCAGAGTTACAATAAATTGAAATAATTATCGGCGCTTTTTTCTTAAAATTTCCCCCCTCTGTTGTCGTAAAACATGGATAAACCCAGTTCTAACTTACATATTTCAAAAATTCTAGTTGAGCCTCTCTACGGAGGTCTGAGCTATATACAGGCAAAATATTATTATAATCGAAGCATTTTTCGCAAAAGGAAAATATTTTGAAAATGGGTCATTCTTCGTTCATTTTTTGTCAAAATATTGTACTTAAATAATTTTTTATTGTAATACTATTCTTAAAACATTTTTATATACATTTTCTAATCTAAGTGACACTAAATATCATAAATATTATCCATTTATACGCTTTTGAAAAATCACGGTTCCGAACGTAGTCGGATACCTTAAGATGCTTTAAAAGGACTAACTCAGGAATGAGATGCTGTAATTGTTGCTGACAGAAAAACGCATTTTTCATTAAATGAGTAGGAAGAGAAAAGAAACAGGAAAAAGTAAATAACACTAACCACCTGTTCATTCTATGTCATTTTTTTTCTTTTTGATGTGAAGGTAAATCTGACCGGTAATCTTTCAAAAAATCTTAATCACACGGTTTTTTTGGTTTTTTTTTTTTGTCAGTTAAGGTTAAATCTTAGTGTACACAGCCAGCTTAAGTTTCTAAGACAAAACAATGTTTGCGGGGATTCTTGTTTGTGCCATCATTGTATTATCATTACTAGAAGTATAATGAACATCAATCTTAGAGAGAAATCTTGGTGAGATACAAATTTTAAGTCTCCCATCTTAACTGTTTATATGCTGTACCTTAAATTATACTACAGTATAGAAATTAAGTTTTTGATCTCATTTCTTTTTTTAATTTCCGTTTGTATTGAAATACCTATCTTCCCAACTGTGCGGGATAAGGTTAGTTGAAGCTCCGGGTTTAGAAAAATGTATTGGGCTCCTTAAAAAATGGCAAATAGGGAAAATAATACTGTGACGGGGCTTTGCCGTGTTTTTCCTACTAATCCTCTTGGGGAATCTTTGGGGCCAGCATTGAGTTATTTCACAGCCAACCCTCTCAAGGAGAAACCTTGATATGTAGATTAGTTAGTAGATATATAGTGGAGGCTTAGTAATCGTAGAAGAAGGAGGAGGAAAAGGAAGCAATGATGCTGAACGCCGTGAGCTTATGGTAATGATCTAGACATAGACGCGCGTAATTGTAGAACGGGCTTTAGCTATTCAAATAAAATAAGGAAGATTGAGATTTATAGGATAACTTTACTTAGAATTAAGCAGTTAGAATTCCAAGCGCTTATTCACATATGATTGAGGGTTATGATGTATCACTCTTGATTTCCTATCTAGAGTAAGACTGTCTTTGATCAATATAAATGGATAATAATAAATTGGTTTTTTTTTATTATGGCTAGCTTGAGTCATCAATCATTACCTCTCACAAATCTAGGTCCAGTAGATGAAGAGATGGTTCCCCCATGTGGGGGGTATCACAATACATATTAACCATACTTTAAAAATATTATTCAATTTTTATTAACAATATCTATTTTCATATTTTTTTAAATTAACCTCATTTTTAATTTTAAAAGGTACGAAATTAAGGTTTTGTCGACCCAGAGTGCACCTCCGGTTAATCCGACGTTAAATCCTCTTCTTTCTTATAGTGCAGTGACCATGGTAGCCTAGAGGTTATGGTCACTAACTCGTGGTCGTCGTGTAGCTGGTTTTTATCCTGGTGTTAGTGATGTGTTTTGTCCAGTCGCCATGTAGAGGGGGTTGATGCAAGCTCAGTCCTCCCGTTGACGTTGTGTGGTAGTTTGGAGAAGGCCTGCCAGCTCAGCGTTGCCCTTGCCACTTCACCGAGACTTAAAATTATGAGATCCGTCGCCAATAGCTTAAAAGCGCTACGTTAGTATAACTCTCCTTCTTATAGTATAAATAATGACAGATAATTTAGAAAAAAAGAGAAAAAAGGGGCTCGAAGTTATTTTAAAGAAAGAAGAGAACTGTTAAATCTGCTATCTTTTCTATCGTTTTTAAAAAGAAATAAACATAATTTCTTAGAAAAAAATACACTCACTTCCAAAAGTTAAGCACGAAGATGTAAAATGCAAAAAAATCAACAAATACTGCTTTGATTGACACAAAATTTGACAGTAAAGTAGCATATATATTTATACATAAAACAAAACCAATAATTATATACAGAAATGAAAACAATATTAAATTTTTGTAAGTTAACAGATAATGTCATACTGGAGACTTAAACAGAATTATGTATAAAGTGAAAATAAACAGCATAAAATTTAAAAAAAAAAACAATTATATGGGATAGTTGACCCCCCCCCCCTCATCTGTATGTAAAGTTTACACCTTCTGGCCATGCTTTCAATTAGGTGGTCAACCATCGCAGAATTAAGCAATCGCCATTCTTCTTGTAGAGCAGTTTCCAGCTCAATAAGAGTGGCTGGAGGTGGAAAACGTGAAAATACAGCACGGCCGAGAGCATCCCAAAGATTTTCAATGGGATTAAGGTCGGGCGAATATGCTGGCCACGCCATACGCGCAATCCCTTCACTCTCCAGGTAGTCATCGACGATGTCAGCTCTATGGTTACGTGCGTTATCGTCCATTAAAACAAAAGTAGGACCAACTACTGCAGCGTACAATCTCACAATGGGTTCTAGGACTTCATCTCGATACCGGACAGCCATCACAGAACCCCGTTTAAAGATGTGCAAGTCGGTGCGGTATCCTAATGAAATCCCTGCCTACACCATAATGCTTCCACCTCGGAATGCGTAATGTTCGGTGATGTTTTGGGGCTGATTGCGTTTTCCTTGTTTACGCCATATCCTTATACGCTTGTCATTTGGCTCCAGAGCAAATCTTGACTCATCAGTAAACATGACATTGCCCCAGTCAGACACAGTCCAATTTCCATGTTCCCGGCACCATTTGATTGGACAGATAGAGGAACACAAACTCGAGGTACCCGTACATACAGTCCATTCATATGTAATCTTCGGCGTACAGTAGCTGCAGATATAGCCTTACTAATGGACGCTGTAACCATAGATGTCACACGTGTGGAGGTCGCTCTGCGATTCCACTTGGCTACAATAGCAATACATCGATCTTCCGCGGGGGTTGTAACCCTTGGGTGACCACCTACGGGCCTTCGGACAACTGTCTGTGGGGTTTGGAATTGTTTCCATAAACGTGAAATTACAGAATGATGAACGCCGAAGCAAAGAGCAACATCCGTGATCGGCTGTCCTGCTTCAATGCGCCCCACAGCATGCTAGGGCTCAGAATCTTCCATTCGTTTTCTGGAAGTCATAGAAATATGTATGTCTTGAAAACAAATTGTGCGAAAGTTTTAAACACCTTCTATCAGCACTTACAATCAACTTCTGTAACCCTTCATAAAGCTGGCTTTTTATAAGACTGCCCTTTTTACATATTTCTTGACATGAAAGCACGATTAGCTGTTACCTAACATATTTGCATACTTCCATCTACCTCTGCAGCGAATTGCATCCTTTTCAATTCTGATTGGCTTCCGGAAATTAGCATTTTCCTCCCCGTGCTTAACTTTTGGAAGTGAGTGTATTAGTTCCATTCCCTTTAACAAACAATACTTCACTCTCGTAGAATGATCGCCTTGAAAAATTTTCTTCTTCATAAATACATGTCACATTTACAGAAAGCATTTTTTAAGGTATCCGACTACATGTTAAATATTTTTTAGATGAGATATAAAGGTGTGTTTTTATTTATTTATTTATTCTGTTTTTTAGATTTGCTTAGCAAATTATAAGCTAAAACTGAAAAGAAAATTTTTAAAAAATATTATTATAATGGGGAAAAATGGGGACAATTTATAAAAAAAAAAATTACTACACAATTCAGCTGAATTACCCTTTATGAAAAAAAAACTTAGGAGCTAATTTTCAGTTTTCAAACATATATGTGTTACATTACTGTTCATTTTTGTATGACCTAATAGAAATAAGAAATATTTAAATTTTTATAAAAAATAAAAAATTTTGTTTTAGAACGCAAAAAATTTCTGTTAACTATCTTCTTAACTTCCCTTCAGCGATACCTGTCCCTCGTTTAAAATTTTCTTGTGTGAGAACCACATTTTGCGTAAAATGTGTCTTAAGGTGACTGCCTACCTTCGGACCCAATTTTTTTATAAAAACAAATTTTTGAAACAAATCGAGTGTTTTTAGGAAGAAAAACAAAATAAAAGTGTAAATACATAAAAAATTTTAAATAAATATTGTACTTTTAAAAAAATTGGTTGTTTTCAAGGAAATTTTACCAAATTTTTACCAAAACGGGTAACACTATAAAAATTTCTAATACAATTATCATAATTTTCCTTACACACAACATACATATTATGGTGCTCTTCAAAATGAACCAAAATCTAAGAGAGATATTAAAATACAAAAAATTACTGACAATTATAAATAATAACATGAAAATTTTGATGTTTTTTTAAATTTTTTTCTTTATAAAAACTACCCTAAATGAAAAAATATTTAACCTACAACAAAACATATGGTCCACTTTATGAAAAATAGTATAATAAACATTCCCACAAAATTTCAAAACCTTATCTGGTTTGGTTCTTAAGATATCATGTATCTGGTAAAAAGTTTCTTTCGAAGACAATTTTGAGAAAAACTCATTTAAAGCTTTATCTTACTGCCCTTTTGCAGAGAAGGATGTTTTTTAAAATCACTATAACTTTATTTCTATTTCGCGTAAAGGAAAAAGAAAAACTGTTTTGGAAAGAAAAATTTCCAGACTATAAGATTTTGAAATAAAAAAAATGCTTTATGTAGACGAAAAACGACATTTTCAAGACAGGCAGTCTCCTTAAAGTCTGCAACTGCATATACTAAGAGTAGTATTTTCTCTTAGTAAAAAAGTTGTAGCTTTTGTACTAGTGAACGGAACAAAATAAAAAAAAAAAGATCCTTGGTATTTTTATAAACCTAATAAACTGCCTTAAAAAAAAAAAACATAAAAGATTTTTGTCGATTTGTGATAAAGTTCGTGTGTCTCTCTCTCAATACTTGAATCCCATTACGAACTAGAAAAATATTTTTTCGTTTTATTTAATGAAAGTGTTCAAAGTCAATATAAGTTTTGCAAAAAATCAGACAAATTGCAAAAAAGTTAAATTTATTTGTTTAGTTATTAATTTTGTTTATTTTTATTTGCAAATGTACAGAAAAAATTGAATACTACTTTTTTTTTTCCTTTTTCAAAAAAATTGCTTACTGCTAGGTACTGTGAATACCAAAATTTATTTTAAATTTTATTATGTGTTACAATATTGCGCCGGAAACTTAAAAATAGTTTACAATATCTTTATGTCAACGTTATACACTACGCAGAGAAACTCTCCTTGCGTACATTTTAACTTTATTCCTCCCCCCCCCCTCGATGCGCATAATAAGAGCGCGAGAGACTTTTAGTAATAATGCTCCATTTCTATCTTCATACCCGTGGCGTAACGTACACCCCCGCATAGCGGAGAGGCTCAGAATTCTAGGGAGCCCAAAGATTGATGTTATGATCCGGCTTGGGGCCCAAAACTTGATTTTGCAGGGGGGAGGGGGCTAATATTCTCAGTTACGCCACTACTTTATACATTTATATTCTAGAGAACGCTATCTTTGTTTTAAAACTTGAAATTATATCAAATACTTTGAAAGATATCTAGAAATGTGAACGTGATTCATAGTAATAGTTTGGGTTTTAAAAAAATAAAATTACTCAATTATTTGAATAACGTCTACAACTTTGTGCTTAGCTAGTTAGGCCCACCTGATTTTAGAAACACACTAAATAGTAATAAATTCATAAATGACTATAATTCTAAATAAGCGTTAATAAAAGTATAACCAGAGTATTAGTAAGAAAAAGTAGCCACAATAGTTCAATAGCAAAATCTTAGACTAAGGAACTAAGACTGCTGTGGTTTAAACATTGTTTTGAGGCCAACCAACCTTCACCTGTAATTTTCTCATACTACTAGGCTATTGGGAAAGAAAATAGGATTATGAACATGTCATTATTAGATGACTAAATACACTATTGCTATTATTAAATAAGATGATAACAGGAAAAATTAATTAAAACTAATTACTTAATGTAGAAATTATAAAAGTATTTGAGTATAAAGCACTATTAAAATATGCCCCCACAACACATCGCCATTTTAACATTCCCACCAATAAATAACCATCTTAAAGCAGTAATGCATAGAACTAGAAATTAGTAAATTAAATAAGATCAGTTATAAATAAAACTTTGCTCACTTAAGAACCTAAATTATTTTAAAGGAAAATTTTGGTTTAAAGAGGATCATCAATCATAAAGAGAACAAGGTTATCATAAATTAAAATATATGAACATTTATTTAATGTGTAGCGCCACCTTGGCACTCTATGCATTAAAAATTGAATAACATTATAAAAAATAATAATATAAAAATAAATTGAATAATAATATAGTTGAAAAAATATAAATAAAATATAAATCTTATTAAAATATTATTTTAAAATTTTGTTATGAGACTTAAACCTATTAGAGAAATGTAATTATACAGAAAATTAATAGGATATTCATGTTCAACTGATGAATTTATTGCGATTTAAAATGATAATACGATTACTAACCAATATATTATTTCGATTTACATAGTTAATAATAATATTTCTGTAAATAGAAATTGAAATATTCGATCTGCGAACGATGTCCGGTCTTCGTTTCTGCGAAATATTCGATCTGCAAACAATCTATTCTTTTGAGCCTATTTTTTTAAAAAAGTACGAGCAAACCTGAGTCCGTATTCCTCCAGAAACCTATTATTTGTTATTCTCTAAGCCGCTTCTCCTCGCTGCCTAGAGTAGTAGACGAGTGTCCTATTCCGAACCATTTCCCAAGCTGAAAAAATTAAAATAGACGAGCGCAGATCCGTTTTTATCCTCCCCGGCGCCCAAGGCACTTCAAATTGTTACGCCACCCCCACTATTTCCAGAGCGTTCCCCTTGCATGTTTTGTTTCGGGAGGGGTTTTCCCTCACTTTGTTTTTACTGTTTGGAGAGTCTTTCCATTATCTATCACTTTTTGACCCTCCATGTCCTAAGCCGCCAACAGTAAGGAAAAGATAGTGGCATGGTTAAGCCACTCTTGTTCATTTCTTACCTAACGATATCACAACCCTCCCCCCACTTACCCTTTTATAAATTAGTACAGTAAATTAATGAAATCGTTTACAATTACAGTATAGAGTATATATTATTGTAGGAACTGTGTGTGTGTGTCTTTTCAACTTGTTAACTATCATATTTTAGACATCCTTATTCTTTGTTGAGTCACTGTCATTGTACTCGTACAACAAAAGTTTTTTTAAAATATTGATCACTACAGAATCGTTAATAACATTACAATCAATTTCCTTGGTAATATCATTTTGATTGCATAGCAACATTAAACAGCTAAGCTTGTTTATTTTCCATAGTAGATCTCTTTTCGGGGTCTTTATTCTCTTAAGGGCAAAAATACTTCTCTCATGACTCGGTAGGCGATGGTACGCTCGCTGTAATTTTAATTGTTTCTCGTTTTCCGCCCTCCAATTTTTTTGCGCCCTAGGCACGTGCCTAGTATGCCTAAGCGGAAAGGCGGCTCTTGGCGAGTCACTTCTCAATTTTTTTCTAGTCCCTAACCGATTCTGAACCGTTTCACCTCTCTGCGAAGGTAATCAAACTCAGTAGAGATGATTCTTCTATTCTTTTCTAGTCCCAAATTGACTCCTCTCTACGTAACACGCAGAAGACTGAACGAACGTTAGTTCCTTTCCAATTCCTCTCGTACTGTTCATCAACATATGCATTAATTCTCTCTATCTCTTTTTTTTAATACGTTATTTACTTCTAGTCTTTTAGGCTAAGAGTTATTTTTTAATTCTAAATTATGTAATGATATTATAGAAAAGCAATACTATTTCAGACGAAGAATAAAAGCGGCAATAACTATAGATTTTTCTTGAAAACTAAACAATTAACACAAATTTATTATATATCCATCTATTGACTGTAAATTATGATATCCCAGAATAATAATTTTGCAAACAATGAGATTCATATTACTTTGACAACTTTTTAATACAATTGCTTTTAAATAATTTTAATGTGAGTTTCGTCTAAATATATAATGTATGTTTCTTCTATGTATAAATAAGTTACTTCTTTTAAGTTAAGTATTTTTTTATTAATTGAATCAATAGGGCTTGCGATATATTTACAAATATATTGAAACTTTAATTTTTTTTCTAGAAAAAAGTTCATTTCGTAACCTATTCCTGCATTTAAACGGAATCAAAACTGTGATTAATTCCTTTTTATTTAATTATTGTTTTTTTTATAATGCTGAGCTAATTCTAAAATCACACTTTTTAGTTCAGTATTAAGAATGTGAGAATATTAATGTATAAATATTTGGCTTTCACATACGCATTTGTTATTCTCCGAAATAATACTTATGATTATCAACATGGATTTTAGGGCTTAATAATTCTAGACTAACCACTCAAAGACTTTGCGTGTAGCGGGGCTGATGTACCTAAAATTTTTCGATGTTCAAAATCCCCTTGTTCGCATGATGTGAAAGTTAGGAGAGCTGAACCACAGTTCAGGTGTTATTGCCCTTATTTCATCATGACTCAAAATTGAGAGGTCAGTTGCCTATAGTCCACTTATTGCTTCAAAGTGTATACAATTTTTATAAACTATTAAGGTATCCGACTACGTTCGGAACCGTGATTTTGTAAAAGCGTATAAATGGACAATATTATGATATTTAGTGTCACTTAGATTAGAAAATGTATATAAAATTGTTTTAAGAATAGTATTACAATAAAAAATTATTTAAGTACAATGAATGAAAAAATGAACATAGAATGACCCATTTTCAAAATTTTCTCCTTTTGTGAAAAATGCTTCTAATATAATAATATTTTGCTTGTATATAGTTCAGACCTCTGTACAGAGGCTCAACAAGAATTTTTGAACTGTATCACTTAGAAGTGGGTTTATTCATATTTTACGACAACAGAGGGGAGCAATTTTAAGAAAAAAACGCCGATAATTATTTCAATTGGTGGTAACTCTGAAAATAATGTGAATTTTTCAAAAATCCTAGTTCAGACTCTCTGGAGAAGTCTTTACCTGATATAAACAAAATATTATTATTTTAGAAGCATTTTTTATAAAAGGAGAACATTTTGAAAAAGGATTATTCTATAAG
>BMAV01001900.1:204918-237039 GCA_019973955.1 Trichonephila inaurata madagascariensis
CTATTTAATTATATTATGATTATTGTTTCTAATAACCGTTATATAATTGTACTATATGAATATTACATAAACTTACGATAAAATAATATTATGAGCTTATTATATGCCGCTTATAATACTATTATTAGTACATGTTACGTTTTATTACATATTAATCATTATTTATTGATTGATCTAGGTTATTCTCAATCTCTTCCTATATCCTTTATTTGAAATACATTTAAATGTATTTCAAAACCTTTAAAATTGTGTATCATTAAACTACCGCTAAGCCGCCATATTGGATTTCAGTCCAGCAGCAAGAAACGCTGCTTGGCGTGATAAGGATCACGCCAAGCAGCACTTGGCGCTATTACCCCCGTTATCAAATTAGTTCCATTTAACATTCTCTACAGCTTTCATACATGTCAGTTTAATTGTTGCATTGGGTGTTTTCACTTTAATAATTCTAAAGGTAATTAGCTGATTATTGTATAAGCATGTATCTTGAATTACATTCATTCTTTATTCTTTCTCTGAATCAACTTTATAGAATAATTAATCAATTCCCAACAGAATTATGGTGGCCACGGTAGCCTAGTGGTCAAGGTATCAGATTGTGGCTGGCTTGTCACGAGTTCGAGCCCAGTACCACTAAAGACCCGCCGTGTAGGGGAGCAGTGCACGTTAAATTTGTCAAGAGCTCAAATGTCCTCCTGCTGCTGTGGTGTGGTAGTTAGGAGAGGGGGGTGCCTGCTCAGGTATCGTCCTCGTCACTTGACCATGGTTCAAAATTACGAGGTCCGTCGTCAAAAGCCCTCATGTAGCTGAACAGTGCGACATTAATATTCACTCGCTTACCCACCCAACAGAATTATTTCCCAGCAGATTCTAAAATTTTAATTCATATGTTCAATAGCTAAAATGTATCTATGCTTTATTTTTGCCACCCTTTTCCATCAATATGTTTTTAACTATGATACCAAGTGGTTATGATCACAAGCTTGTGTCTGGTGTTGACTCTTGGGGTTTAAGTCCTGCCCCCGCTGAAGACCTGCCATGTAGAGGGGCTGATGTACATTAAATCTATCAAGGATCAAAGTCCCCTTATTGGTATTATGGGGAAGTTTGGAGACTGGAACATCAGCTCAGGTGTCATCCTCATCTTCAAGGCTCAAAATTAAATGGTATTTTGCTTTGCCTTACAATTCAACATTATTAAAAAAAATCATATCCATCTACATGTTTAGAAAATCATTATAAATGTTCTGATGAAAATTTTGTTGCAATATACTATGGAAAAAAATGATGTTGAAATTAAAAAGTTTTTTATAGGCACTCTGTTTTGAAACTTTTGCATAGCAACTTGCATCATTTATTCCAAACTATATGCTTGAAAACTTATTTATATCATACTTGCATGAGCTTGTTTTTCAATCCTGAATTTCTTGCAATTTGATTTTAGTATTAATTTTTAAAATGTTATTTATATTTCTTTTGATAAAATTAATTAAAAATGACACATTTTTTAACATTGCAGATTGTTTTATGATAAATTTCAAATTCTGGGAATCATTCTTGGTTAAGGTTTTTTTTGGTTGAATTATTTTTTTCCTCATGTTCAGATATGTTAACCATATTAATAGCAGAGAACATTTTTCTGATATGTTCTTTCTCTTAAATAGTTTTGTATAACATGGAATTATTACTTATTGCTTTGAAATTTGTCTTATCTTCCTATTAACCCATATTTTTAACAATAGTTTTAAACATTTCTAGGTAATTTTTTCTATTTTAATTTAAATTGTGTGTGAGATGAAATTTTATTTAAATAATGAAAATTTCTGTATTTCTTAATACTTTTGGCTTCACATTCTCTTTAAAATGAATAATTATATTTTTATAAAAGATTAATTTCTGCTAAAAAAGCTACTTCAGTTTTGGTGTATTTATTGTGATACATAATCCTCCCCTAAAAAATCTGTTAAAAATACATATCTTATGAAAAATACACTATCCTCCAAATGTTAAGGTACACCCTGTTTTTGGGGTTTAATTTGAAAATGAACTTAGATGCATGAAATTTTTGGAGGAAATGGGCACTGAACAGTTTATCGAATGCACCTTAGAAAATTACATTAGTTTTACTCAAACATAATTTATAACAGCAAAAAAGCATTCTTGGAAGAAAAATCAATTCTTCAAGAAAGCAGTACATCACATTCTTATGTAGAAAATTCTCAAAGAAACATTACAAAAATAGTACTAGTGTCCATCAGTGTAACGAATCAGACAGACGTCTTTCCCTAGACATGGTTTCACGTTCTCCTAATTATTTTCAACAAAATTAACAACAACTATTGAAGATGAAGTTAAAATTTTAGTTTAACTCACACTGCTGATGGCAAGAAAGAAAATGATACTGAATTGTACGAGCAGCTCATTTTTCAGCATTTGTTCTTCTATCCAATAGGAAAATAATTCATCAAGTTGGCAATAAATAAAGGTGTACACTAAAATAGGATTCTTCCTAGATCAATCATGTACAAAATGTACACACACAGTTACAAAAGTTTGATTTTTACACATTTTCTCCTACTCCTGTATAAATGCCTATATCTTTTAAATAAAAGTAATGACAATTGTTTTTTGCATGTAAGTTTTATTAAAACTCATTATTATCACATTCATATACATCATATTTTAAAGTTACTGCCATTTTTTTAATATTTAGCTTCTAAAAACATGTACCTTAACTTTTGGAGGCCAGTGTAATACGAGTCCTGGATAAGCAGCCCCCCCCCCCCACACACAATTATGCATTCTAGAACTCTTTATATTTACAGGTGGTTTATCTAACTAAAATTCATTTTCATGAAAGAAAATATTACATGATGAAATGTCCAAATATTGTTTCATTGAAGTAAAAAGTTTTCATACAAAAACTAATCAATCAAATTCCTTCTCCTGTTTAAGAAGTGATTTGCTGTTTCAGTTGATTTATGTGAAGTTCAGTGCTTATATGCATTCACTAGTATTGATTATCTTAAAAAATGAACTCTCCAATTACAATTATATATCATAACAGCTATAAGTTATGACAAAGATGTATTGATTTTTTGCTTTTCAATAAAATAACTGTTATTATCTATAAATTTTTTATAAAATTTATATTTTAAACAAGAGTGTAATAATATATAGTGTAAAAAAACAATTACTAGTTGTAAAATGTTTTCAAAAACTATATGAACTTCCTGCATATCAAAATTATAAAGTTACTGGTTTGGTCTCTAAAAAGGTACTTTAAAAAGGTCTTGATTCACTTATTGTTTGGGTTAGAATCAAGCTCAAAATATTTGTGGAGTGAAAATATTTTTCTAACATTTAATTATTGAATTACTTTTTTTAATTGTATTTGTGTCTAATCATGCATATCTTCCTTTTGATGGTAAAATTGATGTGGCAAGTGTTTTTTCTCTACTTTAAAATACAAATAGACATTAACATACTCAAAAATAAAGAGTGGAATCTTATTTCTGATGTTTATGAAAACAAATATATTTTTAGAAAGATTATTTTAAATACCTGTTTTTAATTGATGATTAGAAGAAATTGCAAGGAGGCTTATTTTGACTGGGAGAAGGAGAGGTTCTCATGAAATCCATGTGTATAAAAATTCACTATTTAAAAGTGCAAAAAGTGTTTTCTTCAATGCATATTAATAGAAATCTATTTTAAAAAATTTCATTTGAAACAAATTTATAGTTTTGTTTCAGTTCTGTTTTCTTTTCTTGCACTTAATGATTTTTTCTTATATGTAACTAATCTTTCAGATTTAACTATTTCCCTTTTGAGATGAAACAAACAGTTTCTTTTCTATTTTGAAGATATTTATTATATAATGATTAATAATGAAGGTATTTATTAACTTAAAATATTATGGTATTAAATAACTGTACCCAAATAAATATTTTTGAAAAATTTTATTTGTGCACTTAAGAGATTAATCAAATTATGAATGAGCCCTGCAACATGAATGTATGACTGTTGTTGTCAAACAAATATTAAACCAGAATCAAATGATTACATTAAGTATTTGATGAAAAGATGCCAAGAACCAACAAAGCACTTGAAAACTTAAAAGCTTCATGATGATTTCATATTTAAAGTATGTACATAGCTAGAAAGTGCTTGTCTTAAATGCAAGCAATTTTATTTTAAAAACTAGAAACTGTGTGTATATGAGATTGCTGCCTTGGAAAATATTATTTCTTTTCAATGCAAAAAGTCTGTATACATAAAAAGTATTCTTTATAGTAAATGATATGAATGTTCTCTGAACATAATGTATATGTATACCTCTTATTTTATGCTTTGAATTCTAAAAGGCTAAAAAAAATAAAAAAAAATTTAAAATTCAACTATTTCTTTTCATATATATATATAATTGGAAAATAATTTTTCTACCCCTCCCCCCCCCAAGATGCCAATTAATTATATTCTATTAAGTCTCCCAAAAATATCTATTTTAAGTTCAATGAAGCTCATTTAGTAATAATTGTCAATCCTCATGCATTTTTCAATAGTGGCAAAAAGTTCTGAACACTCTCACTTGTTTGCCTAATTTTTTAGTTTGATTCAATTTTTTTTTAATGAAATTATCGTATTTTATCTATTTTTATTGATTCTAATAAATTTTTTTCAATCTGATTTCAAATCTGTTATTAATTTTTTAATGCCACAAGTAGTTTTTGTAGTACAGTCTGAGCACATGAATGTGTAGTATATATATAAAATAGCACAACATTGGATAACATAATATACAAAGTAAAATAACTCAAAAACTTATAAATACAGTACTTTTAATATGCATTTTGAAAATTGCATAGTGGTTATATGTTTGAACATTATACTGTATGGCAGGTGTTTGCTGTAATTACAACTTTACGTCTTTTTGGCACGGAATAAACCAATTTCATAAGAAGCACTATTATGATAACAGGGCTGGAAGAAAATATTAAAAGCTTCAATTAACTCTCCTTACATCGACGTTTTTATTTGAAATATCGAAATCAATTTTATGCCATAGGATGCTCTGTCAGATTAAGATCCAGAGACTGTACTGGCCTATTCATCCTATATTCATGGTACTTTTATCGAACCATTTCTGAATTATCTCTGCATAGTAACATAGAGTAACACTTAAAAAATCAATGAGTGATTCCCCCTCCCCCCAAAGAAACTCCCACTGTTGGTAACAATTTAGTTTGTTGAATTTCAATGTAGTCTTTGGATTTCATTGCTCAACTCACAATGTGAAGGCTTCCAACACCACAAGAAGACATGCAGCTCCATATCATTTCTTTTGTTGGATGTTTTACTGTGAGCTTGACTTTCATCTCTAAATATTACCTTTTCCTAATCTAACAGTCTAAAATGAAGGATTTCTTGCCCACACCGACCATCTCTTGCATTGAAAATCAGTCAGTAATGTTTTTAGGCGAGCTTTGGAGCCTCCTAGACCGATTTTCAGTGGTCTTCCATTCACAACTCTTAGGCACACATTCACATTCAATGTCAAAAGCCATTGTTCAAAATTTATGGTGAATTAAACTTTCTGTTGGAAAATCCTGTCTTCATGTTTTGTTGTTTTTCTTAGTCATACAGATTGCTTCCTGTATGCAATATAATTAGTTTCAGGATATCTTTTCAATGCTCTTGCAACAGTAAAAAGACCACGTTTTTCTTCAGAAGCAATTTGGTGCATAAAATAATCTTCTTCCTTGAAAAGTATTATTTTGTACCTTATGTTATATATATTAGCCAGAAATGTGAAAACTTACCCATAATTTGCATTTTCCTCACATGCAGTTACAACAGACAACTGCTTTCAATTCATTAAAACATGCTACACATTTGCTTTCATCACTACTGCTCTTGGTTTAGTTAAAATAATAATATAGCATTTCATCGGCTGAATAAACAAGTACTCATTATACTACAGTGACCTGGGGCTTGTCTTATGTTGTTGTCTTTTTCAAAATATCGATGAAACTATTTATTTTACATAAATTCCACTAACAGATTTGAAATTAGGAAAAAAAAATACATAAGAATCATTTAAAATAGTTTAGAACAATAATTTCACAATAAATTAAGTCAGCCACAAAAATTAGACAAAAAAAAAAATTAGTGTAATTTATCACCTCTGTAAAAGTGGCTGCATTGTGAAGAATCCTTATGACATTGTTACCTTAATCAATTTGTTGCAAAGCAAGTATTAATTAAGAGAAATAATTTTTAAATTTCTATATCAAAATTATATAATTATTTATGCTGCCATAATCATATTGTTTTAAATGTCATTCTTCAGTAAAATAATCATCTCTACATTATTGTAACAAGTGTTTCAAGGTATTAAGTAGCTTACTATTTTTTTCTACTGATATTTGAATGTAATATTCCTAATAATTTGAGTTGCGACATTGTTACCAAGTTTTAAAATATTTTTCAGAGCTCCCAATCAAGAATGCTGATAAAAGGAGGAAAAGTTGTGAATGATGATTTCATGTTTGATGCAGATGTGTATATGGAAGATGGAATCATTAAGTATGCTTTTTTTTTTAATCTTATTTATTTTTAATACTAATTTTTATAAAAATAAAAGTTGAAAAAATGTAATGTACTGAGTTCTTGCTATACATACTGGATTTATTAATTCATCAAAATTAAGTTACTGAAAATGCTAGTGGAGATAAATGTTTTAGTAAAGTCTAGTTAGTATTCTTTTATAAAATATTTTTTATTGAAAAACTTGGTCATAACTTAAGTGTCTGTTGTTACTATAGTTTACTACATGTTGTTTTACATACGTTAAAATTATAAGAGATCAGATTTCATTTCATCTGAAGATTGAGATTTTTTTTTGTCACTTATCTCTTTATAATGAATACAGATGCATACAATCATTGACTACAAAAGTTTTCTGAAGTTTTGATTTCATTAGGCATGTATATATATTAGAAATCTCCAAGAAAATTTCCATTTTGTCAACTTTGATAATTGTTTACATTGTTGCCTGCATTTTAAATATTTTTGAACAGCTCTTTTTATATTTACTTGAAAATATTTTCATTTTAAAAGTTAATCTACTCTTTTGATGATATGATAGATGATAAGATAGATTTTTAAAAATATATATATTTATTAACAAATATAATGCTTTGATATTTTCACATTTTTCTTAATAGTAATGTTTCTGATATCCCAATCTCTTTTCTCATGTTTTTTATTACTTTTTTTAAAAATCTAATCTGATATTTTGCTTAACTCGTAACACGTAAGTGCAAGTTTGTGGGTTTTTTTTTTAATTAGTTATGATTTTTAAGAAAGAGAACTCTGAATTTAGTATTCCTGAAAGGGTTGGTAAAGATTTTTCTTATTGAAAATATAAAGAACTTTCTCATTTTGTTTTTCTTGTTTTTTTTTTTTTATAATGTAAAACTTTTTTTGTCAGGAATATATGGATCATAAAGCTTTTAGTTTGCAAT
Source organism: Trichonephila inaurata madagascariensis (assembly GCA_019973955.1). Classification (NCBI taxonomy): domain Eukaryota; kingdom Metazoa; phylum Arthropoda; class Arachnida; order Araneae; family Nephilidae; genus Trichonephila; species Trichonephila inaurata. The sequence goes on from BMAV01001900.1 coordinate 212,448, forward strand.
CCTTAATTTTTAATGTGTTATAAATCTTTAATTTTGAAAATATGCATTAATTTAATAAAGAATACGGAAATTTATTTGCATTCATTTTATTTTAGACAAGTTGGAAAGGATCTAGTCATTCCAGGTGGAACTAAAGTTTTGGAAGCAAAAGGCAAAATGATAATTCCTGGTAATTCAGTTTCTTTTTAAAAAATTTCTTTGTTCTGCCGATCTTGGCTTACTGATTTTAATATTTTACCATTTCTTATGAAACTAATTAATAAATTTTAACACATCCTAAATTCATTTAGATCCTTTGACATTTACTGGCATGAATGTTTAAATGACAAATAGATTTATTTTCAATTTCATTGAATCCAAATTTCTTTAAGAACATTTTTGAGAAAATTGAAATGTTGAATGTTTCTTGTTAATCTTGTGTTTACTCTGAATACCTCAAGATGATGAAACAATACAAAAAATAATTATGCTATCAATATAGTTACTTTGCTCTTTCAAACTTTTATTATTTTTTGTAAGTAGCATTTATAGTGAGAAGTTCATTAGAACGTGATATCTAAGTTTCTTTCAATTATGTTTGTATTTATTCACGCATTTGTCTTTAATGTAGTGTATACCTTTCTGCACTCAAGTGATTTATTTGATACATCAAATTTCAATTCCTCATTTATATTAATATGTTCAACAAGTAGAGAGAAAATCGATATATAAAGACAATTATTTGTTTTAAAAAACATTTGAATTTTTTAATTAATATTTTTACTAAATTGTTGATTTATCCTGAATAAACAATGATACTCTTTACTACCATTCTTCTAAATTGGGGATCGCTAATAAATAACATTTGAGTATTTGATAATATTTTGTGCATATGTATTTTTATATACAAAAATCTTCTGCGTGTGTGTGACTAAACTCCTCCTAAACGGCTGGACTGATTTTGATGAAATTTTTTGTGTCTGTTCCAGTGTACTCGAGAATGGTTTAGATTCACAATTCGATCTGATATCGCAATTAGTTAAAAAGATATTAATTAAAAACCTTAAAACGCATAATTGTTTGACTCCTGTGTGCTATTCATGCTGCTAATGCACGGCAAAAAAAAAAAAAAAACACCATGCGGTATATCTTTATATATAAAAATCTTCTGTGCATGTGTATGTGACTAAACTCCTCCTAAACGGCTGGACTTTTTTTATTTAAAGTTATTTCTTATCGGAAATCTATACTAATAAAATAAAGCGTTTGTGTGTGTGTTTCACATCTAAGCAACCCAGAAGTACAAAACTTGGCACATAATTACTATCGTTCCTAATGAAGTGCACTAAGAAGAGGTTTTTTTTTTAAATTTGCATTATATATTTTTTTTAAAATTATATTTTTATGCAATTTTCCTTTTTTTTTTTTGTGGAAAATTTCAAGATGAAGTTGTACTTCTACCGCGGATCACAATGATTCCTTCAGATTCACTTATACCATTTAAACGTTTAAAACTTCCAATTCGCTTGGCATTTGCTATGGCTATTAGTAAATCACAAGGTCAAACCATGAAGATTCGTGGCTTAAATTTAGAAAATCTGTGCTTTTCTCGCGGCCAATTATATGTTGCGTGTTCCAAAGTTGGAAAACCGTTGAATTTATTTGTTTATACCCCTCAAGGATTAATCAAAAATATTGTACATCCAATAGCATTATGATAAATTAAGCTTTTGTACAATTTAATAAATATACCTGTTATAAGATAGTTTGAGTCTCAACTTTTTCACCTTTAATTGAAACAAGTTTAAGTTTTTATTCACACAGCCTCTACATTTTACTTCGCTCATAGTATACACTTACTCACATGCTATCGATTGATCGAATTGTGATAACTGTATATGTAATGAAGTTAGATATTGTAATAACTTTTTAATATAAATTTTCATCAAAACGGTCCAGATAGTTAAAGCTTATTCATAAAAATTTTTGGAATTTTTGAATTTAAGATGTGTACAGGACAACGTCTGTCAGGTCCTCTAGTATATATTATTAATATACTATTTTATTTTCATATGATATATTTTTGTCTCATACTTTATTATCTTTATTTTGTTAGGTGGCATCGATACTCACACGCATTTCCAATTCCCATTTATGGGTACAACTTCCATTGATGATTTTTACACTGGTACAAAAGCTGCTCTAGCGGGTGGAACAACGATGATCAGTATGTATGAATACATACTATTTTTTTTCTTACAACAGGAGATTTTAATTTTTGAAGTTATTAGTTCTGAAAATGCTTTTAGTAATGCATATAGTCATGTTAAATCAATAGAAATCAAAATTAGATAAAGATATTGCATACACAGAAAATTTATCTATCTATATATGTATGTATTTATATAGATAAACAGGAAAAATGGCAAATTGCCATTATATTTAAGTAGATTATAGTACAATTCACATTATGTATGTAAAAATATATCACAACCTTTTAGATATTGCTCTGTTTTTTTTTTAAATTTTGTATAGTGATTAAACACTACTTGATTACCATATATTTCCAAGTATAAAATGAGAACTTTTCTAACTTTTTAAAACTCATGTATGGGGTCAGCTTCTATATGGATCCGTGAATTTCAGAAAAAATGTGGTTTGAAGAAATGTTTTTTTTTTCCTCCCCATTTTCTGTTAGCCATGTGTAAACAATTTGAATCTATTTACTTTTTAGTTCTTTTTAATACAATCTTTATAAAAAAATAATTTTAAAAAAACCTTAAATCCTTCAAAGTTGACATCAGAATCTGAGTTTCCAAATAGTTCTCAAAATTCATATTCACTCCAGGACGGAAAACACAGATTATGTACTGTTTTTTTTTTATTATTTATCAAATCCCCTAATTCAAGGTATTTTTCTCAACTCTAGAACTTGTTTACAAAGAAACACTGAACAGTCATAGTAAAATTTTCAGCAATTGCGATCACTTGTATTTTGAAATTTGTCGTGGTACGAATTTCTCTTCCTTCATGGCTAAGTACTCCAGTAATGTATTCCCAGTGATAATTTTCTTCCTGTTAATTTTTCAAAAAGAAAACTCAGTGTGAAGGTAGAGTACAAGATGTCAAATGAATGGATCATTTGTCATCTTTGTACTAACTTCAGGTATGGTTTTTATAAATAACACTATCTTAGCTGTGTGGCATCTAGCATTTTACTTCACTTCAATTTGCCTGTACAATATTCCAATCAATAATACTAATATTACCCACGTAGCAACCTTTTGCTCTCGTGGTAACATGATTGAAAATTACAGGTTTCTTTTTAAATTTTAATTTGAATTTTGGGTAATTTATTTGAAGAAAAAACAAACTCTCAGCTTATACATGGATCTATTTTTCTTCAGAAATGTACTGTATTATTTATGAAAAGATTGCCTAAGTAGAAATATTTTAATTAATTTTTAATTTTATTTAGCTTACTAAGTAAAGTAATAAATGGCCTTTTTTTTTCTAGTGTGTCTTTCATACCAAATATTGATTTCTAATTCTGATTATTCATTTTTTGTCAAATAAGAGAATAGTTAAAAGAATTCTTACAACATTCTCTTCATTCACGGGCTGGGTGGCATGGTTGGTTTGTTGCTGGCCTTCAGCACCTAAGGTTGGGGGTTCGACCCCGGCCAGGTCGGTGGATTTTCCTGATGCAGAAAATCGACAGTGGCCATGTTGTATGCTTATACTGCATGTAAAAGATCCCTAGAGTGTCTGTTTGGCTTGGGTGCTGTCAACAAAATTAAATCCTAGTACAGGTTTGCATCATCAGAGCTTAGGTGCCTTCCTTTGGGAAGGAAACTGGGCATCAAAATTACTTGCGGTAATTGGTATCGCCTCTATGATGCAGCGCTAAAAAGTTATACCAGCTCCTGGGGAATGTACTAGGTCTGCAAAGGATAAAATACCAATGTGCAGCCCCATTGGGGGAAAAAACATTCTTTAAAAATGTTACTCTATAATGTTACATAATTATCTCCAACTATTGACCAAAAAATTGTACTCAATGATTTTTGCTCCAAGCAATCAATAATTTTTTTCTCGATTGAAATGATAAAAATATTGAAAAAGCTGTATTAAGTAAAATATAAATTTAATACAATTATGAAAGAAATGAGTTGAATGTACTCCTAAATACAAAATTTGCTGCAAATTCCTCCAATAAAGCTCAAGAAATATTCGAGACTTAAATCTTATAATAAGAAATTACAGAGCTTAAAAGGTACATACTAGTTGAATAAATTGTAGATATGCTTGCAAAATCCACAAGGTTTCAAGAAAAAGGAGGAAAGTATGAATTGTTTGTATGGAGGAAATATAATATGGCTGACTAGCAGTTTCTCTAATAACTTCTAAATAATTTTGGATGCGTACAAATTTTTGAACATAAGCCATTGAGGCCATTCACTAATTCTGAAAAAAAAAAATTTTTTTTCCTTAAAATTCTGTTTTAGAAGTTAACCATGTTAATCAATTTGTTGACATCATTTAGCTCCTTTTATCACTAATTTTGCTCAGCTGCATTAAAAAATTTTAAGTTATTAAGAGTGACCCATTTAAAAAGAAACACTGTCAACAGATCATAATACTACATTAAAGTGCATTGCTTTGATGAAAAAATATTTTCTGATAGTTGTAAAAAGGAAGTAAAATAAATGCACATATAAAATATAATTAAGACCGAATTATACTTAAATTAAAATGTAAATTTCTAAACATAATTTGTTTTGTTTTATTTTGACATTACTGTTCCCAAAGTAATTGAACAATTCGCAATGATTCCTTTAAAAAATGGATGTTTTAACCATGTGTCAGAAATGTTTATTTGTAATGTTTGCTAAGTAAAATCATAATTATATTGAATCATTTGTATAGTCAGTTCTTAAATAAATTGTCACCAAATAGTTAAAACTACAGTTTTTTGCATCGTCTTCATACAAATTATTTTAAAATTCAAGATGCCATTTCATTAATTACTACTGTTCTTTCTAAATATAATTATTTTGTTAACTACTCGTTATGTTGTAATTAAGTAATATGCTTTGATTTTCTAGAGATTTTTATCTATCAAACTTACTAATTTTCTATTAACTTTTCAAATTGTGTAGCATTTTTAATCAATGCTAATTTTCAGTGAATTTTGTTCCTGCTCGAGACATATCTTTGTTAGAAGCATATGAAACGTGGCGTGGATGGGCTGATGAGAAAGTGTGTTGTGATTATGCTTTCCATGTGATAATTAATTCTTGGAATGAAAAGACTGAAGAAGAAATGGAGATTTTAACAAAGGAGAAAGGTAATCATTTAAAATTTTGAGTTTAATTTTCAATCTTTTAAGCTCTGAATATGAGCTATTTTTACTCTTAAGAGTGCCTGCTAAATATATAACATGCTAAACAAACAAAAACTGTTTATAATTCTTTATTTGCAAATTTGCAACGTGGATAAATTGTTGTAGTAGCATCCGAAACAGGTTCTGAAAAACAGTGATTCCTGCAGATATAACTAAAACCTGTTATTTAAAAAGTATGAGTAACAAGCAGAATATTTTTAAAGATGTTTCAAATTGTTCCAAGAAGTAATTTGGAGTACATTTTTATTTTCTGGGCATTAGATAGTAAACCAGTTTTTGGTAATAATTCTATACTTTTTAGATATCAGCAAATATTTTTTGAATTATATAAATATTATAAGTCAAATCCGTCCTAAAAACTTGTTATGTCCAAAAAATAAAAAGTACAACTATGAGTATGTATGTAAAGTATTTTCAAATTATTTCTGCTTTTATGCATATGTATATAAAAATGTATATTAAAACATAACACTTAAAAATTAAATTTTAATAGATTGGTTAGCATTTTATTTCATTTAGTGCATTTCTTTCATAGGTTTGAATTCTTTTAAGATGTTTATGGCATATGAAGACTTGCAAATGCGTGATAAAGATCTTTTACAAATATTTGAAACATGTGCAAGAATAGGAGCAATTGCTCAAGTACATGCAGAAAATGGAGATGTAATTACTATGGTATGTTAGTATGGCATATTTTATGGTTTACTTAGAAATAAAATGTATCATTTTTTTTAATTAATGAGATTGAAGTCTGGATTATGCATTGTTGGCTCTTCATTAATCTTAAAAAATGAATAAAATTGCATCATAATATTTAATTATTTTATAACAATTGCACTTATTGTAATTTTCAAACATTTTTATTTTGTAATGTTGAAGTGCTTTTCTTTTTTTGTCTTTTTATATGTACACACAACATCACATGTTCACAGGAAATGTAAATTTATCGTAAGCTATGATGATGAACTGAACTTGGTACTCTTTAAAATGGTAATCTTAAAAGTGGATTGAAAATAAATGACATAACACCATTTTGAAATTTTTATTCAAATATAATGAAAAGTTGAATGTTTATGATCAAGGAAGATTGCTAAATATAGCATTTTCTTAGAAAATGGCAAGATTTCAAAATTGAAACAATAATTTAACAGCTGTGCAAATGAATACATTTCTTTTTATTGAAGAATTTTAATAGATCCTAAAACTCTTATTTTATAAAATATAGTTGCATTTTTTAAAAAATTTATCTGAGTCAAGTATAATGTTTTAAATCTTATATATATAAAAATGTTGTGTTGGTTTGTGTACCCTCGCATAACTCGAAAAGTTCTGCATGGATTTATCTGAAATATTGACACAACATTGCATTTGACTCCAGTCAGGATCTTATGTACTTTTTAATTTGAAATTCACTCTAAATTTTTTTAAATTTAATTTTTAAGTGATTTTTTGGTGTTATGACGTAATACGATGTCACGATTCGCTCTGAATGCGAAAATTTAAACTTTACGCGTGGATTTTTCCGAATTGTATAATTCTACTATGGTTATGTTTATTGGTTGTCATATTTATCTATTTTTTTGTTCTTTGATACGTAATTGTGATTCTTTTTCGAATAAATCATTTTTTTAAAATTATTCTTTCAACACAAATTTTGTTTTGTAGTTATGGCAACAATCGGATAGCATTATCGCGGGATGTTTACGACTTTGCTTATATTCTACATCGTGTTTTTTTCTGTAATTTTAAGCTAAATTTATTTCTTTTATTAAGCGAAAATGAAATTTACATAATTGACTTCTGTACGCTACTTATTTTTCTACCAAATAGTTTCCGTTAACCATTTACCTCAAATAAAAAGACGTAGCCAAATGCCGCGATATAACATTCAATGTTTGGAAACAATATTTTTTTCCCACTTGGAGACATTTTAATTTGACGAATTAATAAATTTTAATAAGAATGTTTTTTCTCTGTTTTAGACAACTTTTTAAATTTCATTTGATTCTTACGTATTATCGCAATAATCGCCAACTTTCATGATTACTCGCAAAGTTGGCCATTCCGTTTTCGCAGACGTTGTACGCGCGGAATTGGCAATCATGTGCTTCGTTATATACAATGTCTCCAATAGGTTGCGATAATACGTAAGTACCTTTCGTTTGATGTTACTATTGAAATACAAATAGTAAAACTAAGATTTTCTTTTTTTGAGTCATTAAAATATTGCACCTTCTTTTGTTTTTGATTGCTTTATAAAATTATAATTTTCTTAAACAGATTCCATTAGTAATTTGTTAAAAAAATACTTGAAGTTATTATGGTTTGCTTTTTTGCTTTTGTCAGGGGCGTAGAGCTACCGCTCTATCAATGATGCAGGGGTCCCAACGAATGTTATTACAGTTCCACTTACATGGTGCTCATATCTGAAAAAGGGCCCCAAAAGAATTCGGATACAAGGCCCACTCAGAGCTGTTTTGTAATTTCATATGTTTTTGTTTTAACCTGTATTTTAACTGCAGTCAATCGACTTCCCTTAATTGCTATTTTTCAACACTTCATGAACCACTTAATGTATAACTTTATAATTTGCAGTTCACTAATAGGATTGAACTCTATGTGGTGGACCACTATAGTTATATTTACATCTTTATTTAATCTTCCATACCCCTGAAAATAAGCTTCATGAAAAGCAACAATCAACAGACTGAAGTGTTTTGCCACCAATTTTCCAAAAATTGGTTGAGTTTACCAAAAATCGCTAACTTCAGGAATTTTGTTCATTTATTTTTTCGTTTAGTTATTTCGGTAACCTTGGTAAGTTATTTCGGTAAAAATAATACCTTGCGGGAAATCAAACTTAGGTCGTCATACTTGCAAAGCAAAAGTACTACAACGAGTGTAACTGCACATCAAACTGAGAAAGAATGGATATCAGCAAATGAGAAAAACAAAGAATGGCACAAACACATGCTGAGGGCGCAACATGCAGCCAGACTTAAGGATGCACATTTGCATCATCCGTGTTTTACAACATCAAAAAGATGTTAACCAAAAACAGCATATCTGCTTCAAACATGACTTTGTGGTGAGCAATCACACAATAACAGTCACCTTGCATTCTGGTACCACCCAGTGGAAGATTCTAGGTTCAGGCAGCATGTTTTCATCTTCACAATGATGGAAGGGTATTCTTATTGCAATGCTCTGGAATTCAAAGGAGAAATAAAAGAAATGTCTTGTACCACTGAAAAAATTAAACCACCTCAACTTGGAGAACCACAGAGCCATATTAAAAATTTTGCTTGTTAGATATACTGCGAAATCAAAACATTTCCTATATAATATCAGGAAATACAATTCATGTTTCCAAGTGACATTGTTTGGATAAATGTGCATTTGTGAACACACCTGATTTAATAGAAATATCCATAAGCATTGTAAAACCAACCCATTGCCCTCAAGGAATCCAGAGTAGAGCCATTTAAATTTTATCTTCAAACTTGAGGTCTGCACTTTAAGGACAATGTAAATAAATTTATATATAGGTTCATAACATAAGGACAAAAATAAGCCGAAATAACTTCAAGCATTTGGTTAACAAATTATAAATGATAACAGTTAAGGAAAGTTTTGCGTATATATATTTATACATTTTTTTTTTATAAAAGATCATACCTGCAATGCAAATGTTTTAACATACTGAAAACATGTGCTTTCTGTTTAACAAGACTGAGCCACAGCAACGCGTAGCAGTGTACAGCTAGTATTATATATTTTTCTATGATATATATCAGAATGGAATACAAGAGTATTTATTAATTTCTTTGAAGGGATCTATTTTTGTTTTCTACGCTAACTTGTGTCTGTTACTGGCCAAACTTGCGGTAATTTTAATATAAAGCTTGTGCTCTCTTTTTACAATGTCCTTTTAATGTTAGTCTGCTATGAATTTTTAAAGACTTAAGTTATTTCAAATAACTTCCTTATTCTAAGAACTGCATTGCAAAATGATGTATTTGACAATTTAGTAGTACTGGATAAATATTTTGATTGTGTTTATATTTGAATACAGTAAATTTCATTGAAACACTACAGAGAAGACAAAAAAAAAATGCATGTTTATTTATTTTTATTTAATTTCCAAAAATCATATCTTGGCTAAAATCCTTGATATGTATCTCTAGCATTACATGTATGCATTTTGATATTAAATTTTGCTGTGTTTAGAATGAGAAAAAGCTTCTGAGAATGGGTGTTACTGGACCAGAAGGGCATCTATATAGTAGACCAGAAGAGGTGAGCAATGGAACTTTTTGTATTAATATTTTACTCATACTTATTTTATCCAGTTTCATATGCATATATTTAGTATTTGGCTTATTTTTTGTTTGTTGAAAGTTTTTTAAAAAAATTAACATTACAAAAAAATTTCTATACTTGATTATGGAGAATTAAACAAAAAATTTTACCTTTCCTTTTGATTTCATTTAAATTCTTGTTTTTGTGTTTGAGCACTTCCAAACTGTGATATGAATTTAACTAGATAACTAACCAGTATTTGCTCAACAAGTTATTGATAATTTATAGCTCTTTCAACCTATATATTTATGTTTATATTTTTTATTGTGTTGAACCTGAATTCTCCATTCTAAAAATGCTTCAGTAGTATAGTTTAAAGTTGGGTTAACATTTTAGCTAGTATATATAAAAAAAAATATAAAGGTGCAATACTTATTCTATCCGGAAATAATTACACCCAAAAATTTTAATTAAACTTACAGGGTGTCCCGAAACTCAACGTCACGGGGTAAAAAGGAAAGTCACGTCAGTTCTGGGAAAAATAAAAAGTTCATATCACTTGGTTAAGTAATGAATGGCATATTTTTGAAAATGGGGAAAATTGACACCCTCCATCACATTGTTAGGTACTGTGACCACAAGTATGAGTTTTTCAAATATGATTTTACATAGCCAGGCTATTAATCAGTCACAAGTATAGCAAAAAACTGTGGTGATTTGGTTAAACTTAAAGTAGTTTGTTTGAGTTAGGGTTTTAGAAAATGATGACACCTAACTTTGACTCTCCAAAAAAAAAGTACTGCATAAAACCCCTGGAAAGTTCTTCAAAAATTGCCCATTTACTTAAAATTCCAAAATTTACTACACGTTCTTTTCTATCCATAGTAATCATGGTGAACTTTTTTATTTGTATAACATCTTCCCCCATTTTAAAACATCCTCCATCACATCATTAGGTTCTGTGACCAGCCATTTTTGTCACTAACGTGATCTTACCTAACCGTGCTATTAATCACAGTCACAAATCGGTAACTAATCAGCTGGTTTAGTTAAAATTAACGTAGTTTAATAGATTTGAGATAATGTCACCTAACTTTGATTCTTCAAAAACACATTACATACTACTACCCTAGGCAAGTTATTTCAAAAGATGACCTATTTAGTGACAATTCCAATAACCTATTTGGTGTTTGCCTTTTATATAAATGTTGGCTCTACATCTTTTTAAAAGTGATTGCTTGATGAGTTGTTAGTAACTAGCTAAATTTATTTCTTCCATTGCCTCAGCAATTTCTTTGGCGAAGTTCGGTTACATTCTCGATTGGTTTAAAATAAGGTGTTAGAAAGTTGCCAATTTATTTTACATTCCTAAAGTTTTGTTTTATTCTTTCTTCCTTGAAATATGTAAAAACCATGTTATATGTGTATTACTTTTACAAAGAATCATTCTGTAAATAAATATTAAATAAGCAAATTTTACCTTGTAGATTGAAGCTGAAGCAACTCATCGGGCTATCGTTCTTGCAAATCAGGTGAACTGTCCTCTTTATGTTGTCCATGTCATGAGTAAAACTGCTGGTGATATTATAGCAGAAAAGAGACAAAAAGGTATTAAATTCGAAATCTTCTCAGAATGAAATTATACGTTCTGAATTCTTTTGTTTCCATTTTTAAAGGTAATTCGTTTTATGATCGGAATTCCGAATCTATATGAAAGCGCATACAAAAAAATATATATTTTAGATTTCAGTATGTATTAAAATTCATACACCTTTCTGAGCAAAATTATATGGCATTTTTTTACTGATCAAGTTATTTCTAAATACTTTAAAATGTTTGTTGTTTTTTTTTAAAAATATTTTATATACATTATATATATTTAAAATTAAATTTTTGTCTTTCAAATACTATGTGTAATTTATCTAAAAAAGTTAAGTAGATTTGTTTCACTAAACTAAATACTTCGCCTTGCAGTTTTTGTGTTAATTCGTTAAGTTCTGTATTTGAAAAAATGTTCAAATTTTGACACCTAATATTATTTCTAAAATAATTTATTATAAGTGTGTTAATTTGTATTTTTTTCCACTATTATATTCTTGAAATGTTTGAATTTCATTCACATGTACAAGTTTTTTTTTAATGCAACAAAGTTTTGATTTAAGTTTTAAAAAATATTTATTTATAAGATATAACTATCCTTTTATTTAGAAATTAATACAATTGCTGTATGTATTTTTAAATGTAGGTTATAATGTGTATGGTGAAGCTATTGCAGCAGCTTTAGGAACTGATGGATTACATTACTTTAACAAATGTTGGCAACATGCTGCAGCTTTTGTTATGTCTCCACCTCTTCGTCCTGATCCTACAACCCCAAAACACTTAATGCAATTGTTAGCTAGGTAATTTTTTTCTCCTTCATTTGCTATTCAGTAATAATTTTTTTTTTAAATGAGATGGTATTTTTAAATCATTTAATTAAGAATATTCTTATATTTTATCGACTTTTCCTTAAATAGCTTCCTGTACTTGTAATGTTTTCATACTTTTACATATACATTGATAAATAATTTATAAAATGAATTACGTATTTTTGAAAGATCTTTTATTTCAAACAAACCACTTTTATGTCTCTCTTTGTCCTTTGAAGCATTTTTAATAATTCAGTTACTCCATAATAGGTTATGCATTTATTTTTGGCTCGAAAATAATAATTTGCATTCTGATTTCAAAACCTTTGTTTTACCAAAATGCATTGATGTTTTTTCTTACATATTTGAAATAAATTCTCATTTAAATATCAGTTGATTTAGCACTGATGTTTAAATATATCTTTTTGTATTTCAAAATTTTAGCGATTTAGAAGAAAAGAGAAATATTGAAAAGCAAGAAAATTATTTTTAAATGTTAGTTGTATAAAGATGATAAAAATCTATGAGTGATATTAAGTTTTTCCTGATTTAAATTGAGATTGTTTTTCTTCTTGCTATATATAAATGTATCAAAATAAAAATTTTCAATCATGAACAATACTAGAAGTATTGTTTAATACTGTAGTACATGCTTCAGGAATAACTTCTTGGTGATTAGAAAACATACTGGAATATAATTCATCACCCTTAAAATCATACTAGATAGTTACTTCCAAATTTATATATAGTATTATATTTCTAAATTACATCTTAACCAACCATGAACCTATCTCGTACCTAAATCTATTCAAAATTTAAAATATTTCCTGCTATCCTGGTAATGTTCTTAGATTCTAGCCTCTATGTCTTTCATTATCTCACATAACCCTGCAACAACAATAAGGAAAAAGGGATTTGAAATTTAATGAATAATAAAAGCTCCGTAGACTACTAAATCAATCAGAATTACACTGATAGTATTGGATGGAATCTACTGATCATAACTAGTCATTGGTGGATTCATGACTAATGTATACTTTTATTTAATTAAATCAAAAGAAATCACTCAGCTTGAAATCTTTCCCAGACATCTGAAGGAAAGTTTCAAACTGTACCTGGGGATTCCCCTGGTAGGATGATAGTTATTGTAATAGTTGCATATTTTGGAATAAAAAATGTTCAATACTTGTCTTTTTTCTAAAAATATTCAAAATTCTTTACAAAATGCATATATTTTTTTCCCTTTGCATAGTAATTCAATAAACTTTCTACAATTTTCAATCCTTACTGTGTTGAATAAACATATGTAATTATTTCACAAGATATCTATTTGTTATGAAAAGTGTACAAATGTGTAATTTTTGAATATTAAATAAAATTTAATATTCATGAATATTCATTTAAAGTTTGAAATATTCAAAAATAAATTTTCTGTCTATATTACTTGACTCATGTTTACATCTCTTGTAACTTTTATTGCTTCATTTCTAAATTTCCATTTGCTGTTATTTAAAACATTGTACATTTTTCTGTTTTCTCTTGTTACCATTCGACTTTTTTTTAATCATGTTTTAAACTTAAAATTAAAAATAATCTTATAAAGGTACTATTCCTAATGTTTATGTATGCTTTTGATGCGAAGTGTATATTACATGTGAAAAAACATTTTACTCTTAGTGGTGTTCTACAAGCCACAGGGTCAGACCACTGTACTTTTAATTTATCCCAAAAAGGATTAGGATGTAAAGATTTCTCAAAAATTCCTAATGGTGTCAATGGTGTTGAAGACAGATTATCTGTTATTTGGGAAAAAGGTGTTGTAAGTATTAAAGTCATTTTCTATGTTTCTTTTTTTCGAAATTCATTTATTTATATTAAACATTAACATTATAACAGATATATGTTTTCAAGGATAGATTATTTTGATGCTCTGGGATAATTGAAGTTAAAAAATAAAGATTTATGTACCAAAAGGAAGTGAAGTTTTACATAAAATAAACAGGGGTTTTTTTTAAAAAAATTAACAGCTTCAGTTGGATAGATAGAACTAATTTTATTAGACCTTTTAGTCATATTGAAAGTAAAATCATATTTCAATTTGTATATCTGCTTCATAAATTATTTGCAACTTATTTTAAAGATGTTTCTAAAGCAAACATTTTTCTGAAAAAAATTAAATAATTAAAAAAATGCTTTTTCCTCTAAGCTTGTGAGAACATGCTGTTTGATAAAATATAGCATATATATATAATTTCATTAAGTGCCATACACAAGAGGGTTTGGAGTTTCGACACCTTCCCCTCAGGCCTACAAATCTTCAATTTTTGCTTTAGAGATAACCCCTCAGTGCTTTTGTTTACATGTTGTTGTTTTTTTTTTAATATAGCCCCCATAAGGGAAGTCTCTGTATGTATATATATACGAGAGTTGGGACAAAAGTCATGGCAACTGTTTTTTATTGAAGATACCAGTCCGGTTGGAAAATCAGACATATACAGAGGAAAGGACAAGGTGTTAACTACATGTGTGGACAATGAATAACACTGAAATATCGTAACACACTAATCTATTCCGGTAGTATACAGGGCAGTATGGTCTTCATGGTGCAAAAGATTGACAACACAGTACACCCACCGTACTACTGTACGGTATGGTAAGGCATTATTTCCAAGGGCTTCCACTAATTCACTGTGATATTCCATCGCATTTTTCCCTTTGAGAACGGCTATTTTGATGTAAGAATGCTGCTCAACACGGGCTACTTCCATCACACGACACTCACCAACTGACTGATTTCACAGCCCTCGCTTTTGCTACTACCAGCAATCACAGAGCCATCTGTTGTTCTGCATGCACACTATGCCTGCATAACTTCCACACGACACATATACGTTTGTGATCCATTCACATATATACAACAAAAAAAGTAGTTGCCATGACTTATACCCCAACCCTCGTATATATATGCCTTTGATTTTATTTATTTTTACTTATTATTCTATTTTTGAGTTATTTAAATGATAACCTTTTACACAATGGTGTGCACAGACTATCATGGAAGGGTTATATTTAAAAAACAAAACGTTCTTGTGAAAGCTCTAAGACTCAATCAATTTATTATAAATTTGTTGCTTTATGAAAGGGGTTGCAACCCTCAAATCCTACCCTTGTGTAAGCCACTGCTTTTAAATATATCATATTAAGTACCATCTGTGATGGAATAAAATAATAAATGCAGATACATACATATACAATGCTGTTATTTGAACAAAATTTCTGAACTTTTATCTGAACAATATTGATAAATTAAATGAACTTGAAATACGTGTATATATACTCTACATATAAAAAAATCGTTGCAGAGCAAGAAGGAACTGCCTAATTGTAATGAAATTTTGTATGGTAAGACATTTTGAGTGAAGATACAAATGATTCAATATCGGTGTTAATTGAATAAAAAAACGATCTCCAACACATAATATCTGTGCATTCAGCAGATGGATATGAGGAGCGATTCTCAATCTGTGATGGTCAACATTTCTGTAGCATTTCAACTGAAAATATTTTGCGCTGTAACAATGCCTTGACAAAGGATTTGTACTTCATAAAAACTTATCAAAGCTTGAAACAGAGTGTGATATGAGATTGAACACAATGATTAGATTTTACTGGCAAGATTGACTCCACAATGGCAAATATCAACATCAGGATAGCTGTGGTTGACCTAGGGCCACAAAAGAATGGGACAACAGATTGTCAAAGGAACAAATTTGTCCTTATCAACTATCCAACATCTTGACCATTATCGTGTTCAACATGACCCTCGACAGATGATTGAAAGAGAAAAATATACGCCCATGCTGTCCATCAAACCTCTTACATCTGTACACCGTCAAGTCCTATTACAGTGGTACTGAGTTTGAACAGTTCGGAACCGCTCTAACTGGGAACATACAGTCTTTATTGACGACTCCCTTTTCTAATATGCGGCCGCTGCACGTTAAATTTATCGAGGCTCAAACGTCCTCCTTTTGGTGTAGTATGGAAGTTAGGAGAAGGGGGTGCTAGCTCAGGTGTCGCCCTCGTCACTTGACTTTGATTCAAAATTACGAGGTTCTTCTCCATTAGCCCTCGTGTAGCTAAATAGTGCGACATTAATATTCACTCACTCGCCCATTTCTAATTGTGTCCTGATGACAATCACAAACATGTCTGGAGATATTCAGGACAGCATGGGCCATCTTTGATAGACTGACTCCTTTGGTAGTCATTTCTGGTACAAAGAGGTATATGTGGATGACATACTACTATTGTGGTTATATTACCATTCCTGTTACAACACCCTGAACATACTTATCCGCAAATTAATGCATGGCGCACAGGTGTGCAAAACTTAAGCAACAATGTCAATTTTAAACAGATAGCCATGAAATTGCAGAAAAGGGGCTATTTCAATCATTACAATGAACATGCAATTCAGTAGAAAGGTGATGCATATGCAAATGTCAGGAACAAAACGTCATAGGCAACATGAGTGTATGAAAAACTCATGAGGTCAACTGAAAACTACAATAAAAGGAAGAATGGAGTTACAATCAAAGGCATTTGCTGCAAGTGAGTTTCTTCATGAAATATGGCTAAAAGAAATAACTTTGACGATTTCTCAATACTTCCTTGGCCAGCTTTGTTTTCTGATCTCTCTCCCATAGAGCTAATTTTAGAAATTATGGAAGTCAGTTGCAAGCATCCTGGATTGTTGACGATTTTGTTCTACAGTTCAAGATAATTTGGCTGGAAATTCTATGGGACATCATTTGGGAACTTTGTTGGGCTGTGCCACTCTGGATGATCTTTTACAACCAGGTCAAATGTGGACCAACACCTCCTTGACTTCTTCCCTTTGTAGCAATCAAATTCTAAAATAAATCATTCAGTTCTGATATCGTAACCATTTGTTTTCTTTGTATATTCTTCACATTTATCAATTTTTATCGCAATCAAACAGTTTCTTGGTGCATCATTTTTTAGTGTATTTAAATCTAGACTGAAAAAAAGCTGGTCAGCAATTTGTCAAATATTTTTTAATTAATGATATACTTAGAGTTTTTTTTCTTTTGTTTGGAAATTAGATTATAAAATATAAAGCATTTCTTTTTCAATGCTTTTGAAAAATTTCAATTAACTCTATTTTCAGGAAAAGACATAGTAAAATATTTAGAACTGCTATTAATTTAAAGTTCAAGTATTTAATTAGCAAAGTGTAAATATTTCTTAAATGCTGAGGCACTTTGTTTTGTATTTTATCACATCTGAAAATTTGGTTTTGTATTAAATTACATTTTTTTTAAAAAAAAATTTAATTTCAAATTAATTATGAAGTAAGAATTATTTTTATTGTGTTTAGAATTTACTTATTTTTTAAATGTAACAGAATTTTTTTTAGAATATAACAGCAAGAGAGAAAATTGTACTATAAATAACAAAAATGTTTAATTTTTTATAAATCCTTTAAATTTCCCTTAATATTTCAATGATGAAAGAGCAAAATTGCTTTAAAAAAATTTCATGTATTGTTAAATTAAAGCAAGAATTTATATCCTTATAATTATATAAACAAAACAAGGAAAATTTTTATAATGTATTTATTTTTGAGGAATAATTTATTAAAAGTTTCTTTTTGTGCTTTAGATGTCTGGTTATCTTGATCCTTGTCGTTTTGTGGCTATTACAAGTACCAATGCTGCAAAAATATTTAATATATATCCTAGAAAGGTTTGTTGAATATTTTTCTTTATTCCAAATAAATTGATTTTTTAGTCCATGAAACCTTTTTTAAATATCTTGTTTTTGTTTGCTACAGGGTAGAATTCAGGTTGGTTCTGATGCAGATATTGTTGTTTGGGATCCTCATGCAAGTCGCACAATATCTGTGAAAACTCACCATCAAGCGGTAGATTTTAATATATTTGAAGGAATGGAAGTTAGAGGAGTCCCTGTGTATGTGATTTCACGAGGGAAATTAGTGGTGGAAGAAGGACAGGTATGTATAGATGTTTTAGACTTAATAGGAAATATACAAGCTATGTTAAAAAAAAAATCGACTACAATTTTCCATGTGCAAAGGAATAAAAAGTATAGATAAGGGGGTGTATTTTTCGTTCATATGTAAATTATACTAATATATCGCACCTCTAGATAAAAACCCAAGTCAAAATATCTCATTTTTGAGAAATTACGAAAAACTGATTTTAGAATACCTATGAGAGATATCCCGATTCTAATATTACACACATGAAGCTTATGTTTAATAAAACTGATTTAACTAACTCATTACTAAATTGTCTGTTTAAAACCTGAAAAAAATACAATTTTCGAGTTACTCTAGTCTTATACCAGCGCTAAGCAACTTTTTGTGCACTAAGTGGCATTATTTTACTTTACCTGAAAGAAAAATGATTTACATCACTTTTCACCTTAAAAATAAGCTAACTTCTCTTTGAGGTATTTTGAATTATTTCATGTTTGGGTAGTGTTCATTCTTATCTACTGGTTTTAGTTTTGAGTTTTATGTAGGTCCAAGATTAAAATGATTGAAATAAAACTGGATTGTGTAATCAAAAATAAAATTTGGTATTTATTTTCTCCTTCTATAATTAATAACTAGAATAAACTTTAAAAAATAATAAGGTGGTTTGTTCTCTACAACAAACAGTGAGTAGATACCTAGTTAGTGGTTTTACATTCACTATAAGTATAGTTATTACTTATTATACCAATTGCATTGAGATCATAAATTACTTATTGGATATTATTTTTATTATGTAATCACAGCAATAATTATCACCTTTGCAAGTTTTTATCACATAGGTACACAGATAGATATCCCTTACAAATACATAGTCTACATTTGAATATTCTTATCTCGCTACTTCAACAATGGCAAATTTTAAAAAAATTAGATGTTGTTAGAAAAATAAAGTGAAATCTAGTACAATTACTGAAACAATAGTTGGTACCTACATAAATAAAAAAAATATCAAACTAAAATTCTGTATATGCTGTAGTCAAACTTATTGGCATATCAGATACAGATTCCACAGTACGTCTAGTCCTTCTCTTCTTCACCAAGCATGTCTTAAATTCAGTATCTGCAAATTATGTTTTATAGAAAAACGTCATAGGACTATCCTTTTCAACTTTGATAATTTTAATATTGTGCCACTTAATTTGGTAGTTATTTTTATCCTTATTAAAATTCGTGCCCCACGCTTCTTGAAGTGCTTTTAAATCGTAAAATCGGTCATGTGTCATTTCATGCACTTTGTATGCTGATCCGGATTTTTTGGTAGCCCGAATCAATGTTATATACTGTAGTGGTGCATAAATAGAACCCTGATTTTGTATGCCTTTTTACTTGTTTTTCAATAACACTATGAACATTGTCCCCTTCGTTTTGTGAATGTCTTCTTATCAAATACTTGTGAGTAATTGACTTCACTCTCATATTGGACACAGCATAGGCATAAGTAGATAACAAATACTTGTTTGTTTTTTTTTTGTTTTTTTTTTGCTGTCCACAACAGTTGTCTGAGTAAAATATCAAATCTAGGTCTCCACTAGGATGGTTATTAAGCTGCGATTCTATGAAAGCTAAAACACAGCTTCCGATTTCTATAGCAATACGCTTACCTTGAGTCTCGTCCCCCAAAAAAAACAGTCCACATTCTTTGCATACAAATCACTAACAGTAAAATTAATGCAATTGATTCTGGATTTGTAAAAGAACAAAGAAACCTGCCCTTTAGGTAATTGCATAACTGCCTGGAGATCGTAAGCGACCACTATGGTATCTGATTCTTTTTTGTCTATTTCCTTCTCCTTTCGCGCCAGGTCCTTCTCAAGCAGATGCTGTTCATAGGCTTGGTGTAATTTCAGTTTTTGTTCATCATTTGCATTTTTAAAGCCCTCGCACAAATCGCACTTACCTTTTTTTGGGGAAAAAAATCCGATATTGAACTGAACGTTAAATATGCGTTGAAATGTCGATTCGAAAGCAAACAGCAAGTTATTTCTTGGCGTCAGTCCTTATTATCTCGGTAAATATCTGCTAATGATCTGTCACTTTGAATATATTCCCGTGTGGTCTGGGCTTGGAGATAGTGCGATTCGACCCGTGGAATAGAGTTGATGAATTGAACAACATTCTCTTTAACAGCAGGGTCTACCCTTGGATGATTTTTATGTTTGCCTCTTTGCTCTCCCTCTATAAATCCAGATTCCGTCTTTTTGGTTAGCGCTGTTTTAACCCGTTCAGGACCATGATCACATATGTGATCACGCATTTCTCCCTCCAGTGCCTACGGTATCATATATGTGATTGCGCTTTCTCTTCTCTGAGGCCCATAATCACATCGGTGTGATCAGAGTTTAGAACGTTTTTATATTAATTTTTACAAGGCACTAATTGGGGGTTAAAGTCAGTTTTTTTTTGTTTGTTTTTTCAAATAATGTTTAACAAACCTTTGAATTTCAATATGTGCTTTCAGCTCCGAGTTTTTTTTTAATTAGATCCCGGATATTTATGAATGTAAAAACGGCACATGTGTAGATTTTTCGGGAGAATCGGGCATTTAAGGGTTTGTGATTTACTGCGATCTGGATTTCTGTTTATATTTTGACTAAGCTGGATGAAGATGGAAAGTATATTATTTTATTTGGCATCATACATTCAAATAATAGTTTCAGTATTTTATTTTATTTGTGGTTCATATTTTAATCAGTAATTTTAATACTCAAAAGACATTTAAAAAGCAGATCTTCATAGAACAAATGCGATGACTCATTTTAAATGAAAAAGAATCTTTGTTCTTACTGCGACACATCTTTAATTCAGTAAGAACAAATGATTCTCTTTCGTTGCTTTCGCATTTAGCGGTGCCAAAACCATAAGAACAGAAAACAATACTAAAGTGATACTAAGAAGTCCAAAGAATTATAAGGATTAATTAAAAATATAAAAAAACAATACATTAGCTATTATTTAAAACATTTGTATCAGTTAGAACCGCATTGTTTGATATTTTCCAGATAGTATTTTGCAAGTTTTGAGTCTATTTCATTTTAATCCTCATGGCGAAAAGAATACTTTTTTTATTAAAATGAAAATATTTTCTTTAAAATTTGTAATATATTTTTTTAATGATAGCGAAAATGTTTGAACTATATTATCAATTATAATGAAAAAATAAATTGTAGCGTCAATCATTGCATTTAAGATTTTACATGAATTTTTAGATAAAATTAGGCTTAACAGGGAAATTCACCCGTTCCTGAAGGGGTTAAATGTACTGATCGCCCAAGTCAAGCGTAGCCTTGAAAAAGTGTTTGCAAACATGAATGCGTGAGATATTTTCTTCAAAATAGAAGGCTGTATTTAGAGCTCGGTATTTTTCCGTGCATGTGTATCAGTATTTCAGCTTAATTTCGTGGGTATGTCGGACAATATACTCCCTCTGTCGTTGAAGATCCCCAAGTCCCCAAAATGCATCAAACAATATTTGACGAGCTGCTGAGTCAAATTTGGTACTATATTTCAATCGACACTTTTCACCGTATGGTGGTCGCATTTTGCGAGCAGGAATTTCTTTTTTTGATTTACCTCGAGAATTATACGACTTTCCTGAATTTTTGAGGGTTTGGGCCATATTGACTTTCCATGTCTTCGGATTTCTTAGCTTCTTCTTACCGTGGGTAACTACTTCTTCCTCTAGAGTTTCTTCATTTGCCGTAGTATTTTGAGTCAAAATGTTATTTTCATTGAGTTTTAAAATAGCATTTTCGCCTAAATTTTAAATATCGCTATTAGAGTTAGTGACGTTATGTTCATTCATAGAGCCTCTGCTTGAGCTGCTGCTCGAGCTTGATGCACTTGAACTGCTAGACGAAGATGAAAGGGTGCGAAATCGTGATGTTTATGGTGGAGTAGAGGATGTAAGCGTAGGAGTGAAGGTAATCTTTCTCTTGCGAATCGGGTTTTCATAGTGCGGATCTGCATCAGAGACGTCGAAATAGCTTTCATCGCCACTATGATTCGGCGAGATAACATACTGACGTTTATAAGCTCTTCGTTGTCCGTCAGCTCTCGTAGACTGCTAGTAAAAGTTCATAATAGATTCAGATACAACTGACCTTAAAGTCTCAGCTGGCACCTCAGACTCATTTACTATTTCCGTACTACATGATTGAGGGGGTTCTTGCATCATTAAATATCGTAGGTTGGTCAGGGTCCCCTTCTTTTGCGTCTATCAACTCTAAAATTTGTTTACCTCGACCTTTCATTGTTCTAAAATAAAAAACAAATCATGTAAACTCAAGCAACTCGAAAAACATTAATTATCCTAGTATTGATTGCCTAAATTTCAAATAAATCAAAGATAAGATAGAAAACGTCACAAGTAAGCAAATTTCTATATGAAAAGTAATTCATTTTAATAAAACAAACAAAAACACATAGCTAAACTTTCATTCAACAAAACAAGTGTAAATCGGAATTTACTTTTTCTGTCATGTGAAAGTCAGTAAATCGCAATAATGAAAAAATATTGCGTTATAATATCATCAAAACACCCGCAATTCAAAATAACCACGTAATATCATCAATGAAATTTCAGCAAAACCCAATTAACTTTAAATAGAAAATGCAACTTACCTAATATATTTCACATAAACTCTTGCAACTCAAAATCAGCCAGTATTTAAACGGCCTACACCCATAACGACCGGGAGTCAACTAAAAATGACGGATAGTATTCGCGGCGTAGGGTGTGACGTCACCCAACTAAAGCAATTTTTCTCGCCGACGGTTGGAGGTATCGTTACGCAGGTTTTATCTTTGTGTTGGTATTCCGCTAAAGATTTTGAAAACGTCCTTAACTCAAATTGCATACTTTTTGATTTACCGGGGGTTTCAACTACATGTGCGATATATACCCATGGAAGTAATCAGTTGCCAATTGACCACCAATGAGTAAGGAATGTGAGTGCCATCGGATTTTCATTTTTGGCAAAATGACAGGAACAAATCAAGCAATGCATTTAATTCTATGTAAAGCTTAGGTATTCCTAGGGATCAGATTTTAGTCTAAAAATGACATCATGCAGAATGCAACGAACCAGTTAAATGCCATCTCAAAATAGGTGTTTTGGTGCTGCTTCAGACCGTCTAACATTATCATTGGGAGAAATATGTGGTAGCCAAAGAGAGACTACTTCTCAGGAGATTATAATGTATAAAATTGTTATGTATCTGAATATGAATAATTTTTATGAATAAGGTCATATTTTTTAAAATGCCATGTATGAATTCACCATTATTGAATATATGGTGTTTGTTACATTTTATCTCAATAGCTTTCAATTAATCATTTTTTAAATTACAATTTCTGTCATTGATATCTTTTATTTTATGTTAGCACATTAAAAGTAAAGCCATTACTCTGTGTGTTTGGAACTTATTAGATATGTATGCTCGGAATGTGAAGCATTTCAAATTACATTCTTGCACATAAAATTGAAGATTTTAAGATTTGGGATTTAAAAAGTGATACTCTATATCTAGTGATATATGAACTGAACTCACAGTGGCCTAATAGCCCATGAAGGGCCAATGCCTACTGTGCCTATCTCAGTTTACGTAACCTTAGGCACTGGGGTGCATGTGCAAATGTTTCAGTCAAGTGGTCAGTCTGACGTGAAACCCCCAGTGTTCAGTTCCCTAGCAAGCTTGGTACTCATTTATCGACCCAATGAAGGGATGAAAGACTGAGTCGAACTTGCCGAGCCCGGGATTTGAACCCCCGACCTGTGGTGTGGAAGCACGCTACACTACCACTCAGTCACTGGGCTTCATTAATATATATAAATCAATAGATAACTTAAAAATTTTTTGAACATCTTTTAAATCCTTTTTTTAATAATTTATGGATTTCGTCCGTTTTAAAAAAATTTTATCATGGAATACATATTAGTGTTTTGCTTAAATTTATTCTTGAGTTTCATCCAGTTATGGATGTAATGTACAATTTTGTCCTAAAATGAAACTAATTAATTTAAAATCATTAAAGGATTCAACTGCTCCTTAATTTTTCTGTGACTTAAAGCTGCCCATTTTGTTCTGTTTGATCAGATTTATTGTAATAAAAATTTTACACAATTTACTTGTTATACAATTTTTGTAATGCTGGAATTCATCTTATTACTTAATAATGTGTAAAATGTATATCACATCAGGAACTAAACAAGAATGGACTGTTTACTTAAGGTATTGACCAATTTATGTATTACAAAAGTACAACGGATTCAGATTTGATGTTAGAAGTTGTTAAACTTAACATTACTTCAACATTTCCGAAACCGTTGTACTTTTGTAATACATAAATTGGTCAATGCCTTAAGTAAACAGTCCATTCTTGTTTAGTTCCTGATGTGATATACA
>BMAV01001900.1:237439-262117 GCA_019973955.1 Trichonephila inaurata madagascariensis
TATATTAGTTGATAATTATTATTTATATCTTTGTAAAAGAAATCTTCGTGCATGAAGTAGAGATTTTTCTTTTTTGCATTCATGTACTTAAAAATTTATTTTTTGATATGAAAGCAATATTGTATAAACTGTAGGTTCATGTAAGCCAAGGAGCTGGGCGTTATATTCCAACTCAACCATTTTCACCATATGTGTTTGCTTGCTTACAACAGAGAGAGGTATGAAATTTGATTTCAGTTTTGAATATATGTTACAATTCTCTTCACTCTTATTCCTAAAATGTTTTTTTATTATTATTATTATTCTGTAACTCTAAATGTTAAGCAATTATGCAACTTTTGAAATCTCTTTTTTTTTAGCTTCAATTGAAATTTCAAATACAAACATTTTATTATGTTTTAGATTCAAAAATAAAGTTTCTCTGTGTGAAATTATAACTTGAAAACAAATAGAAAGAAATTAGAAAACTTCTGTTGGATTTTTATTAACTCTAAAACTTTAGAGACCCATTGCTAAATTTATACTTTTTACATTTTTTAGAAAAATATCAAAAATGTTTTCATTGTTCCTTATTTTTAATAATAGCATTCTTTCATAAAGATAAGTAGAGTTTATTTTAGGAAGGTTTCTGGATATTTTAAAAAATTACATTGCAATTCATTTTTCTTTTGTACCTTGTTATAAAGTGTAGACTTATACAAGATTTTTTGTGAGAACGTAAAAAATTTTTTCCACTTTTAATATACAGTGCTTCACTTTAAGGGTTAGATTAAATTTGTGTTACTGAAGAAAAAACTATTACCTGAGAAATATTTGTGTTACATAAATTTTTATATTTACAAATACTCCTAAAACTTGATTAACTTTTGAGTTCTGATTTTTATAAAGAATTTTTAATCTTTTAATTTGTAAACTTTTTGATTAATGGTTGTTTTTTTTTTTTCATGTGTTATTTTTTGTGGAAAAAATGCAAACTGTGGATCGTTATTATATTTACTGTTGTATCTATCTAATAGCTTAGCTATATGAGTAAATTTAAATTAAGATTTTAAAAATATTTATAATCTTTATTTTAAACCGTGGACAGTAAAAAGCATTTATACCTATTATTGCTTATTTAATATTGTAATTTTTCTTTCTCTACAGGATTAGTCTGCTAAGTGAATAAAAATAAACTTTAAAAAACACATAAATATTCAACAGTTAACGTTTTTTAGTTTTGCTCTTATTTCATTTCAAAACTTTAATTTCTATTTTCTCATTTAATTATTTAATATAAAATTAATACTTCTTATTTTTAATTTGCTACATGGATATTTAGCTTTTTCCACCACCTGTCTCTCGTAATGATTCTGAAGTACCTGATGGTGAAATTCCTACTACTCCTGTAAGTGCATCATCCATCCCTCGAGAGTATATGCATGCAAAAAGTGCTGCAGAATTTCATTCAAGACCACCAACCAGAAGCGGGGGAAGAAATTTACAAGATTCTACATTTAGTCTTTCAGGTTAGCTGAGTTTGGGAAATATATCGTTTTTTCTGATCTTTGTTTTTGCTTTATATTTTCATTTAAAAAAGTTCTTTAAAAATTGTAGATGCCAATAATTTTCTTAATTTCTAATTATAGACAAAGGGAAAATATTTTTGTCAGTCTATGATATGTTAACAAAAAAAAGTAATTCTAGAATGTATCATAAACATATAAAAAACACTTTTGAAAACAGGAAAGTTAGGGAGTTTTGCATTTACATATTGTCAAAGAATTATCAATAAATCTGCACTGCTAAAAAAATTTTATGTAGTCTAAGTGATTATTTAAAATATGTATTTATTTGCAATAGTTGAGAATTATCAATTCAAAATGGAGAGAGAATGTAATCATTTTTTTCCCCTTTTCATTCTTTAATTGTATGTGTTTTATTCAAAAATTTGCATTAACATTGAAATCTATCAATTTTAATACATTAATTTTTTATTCAGCTTTCGAATGATACCGAAATTACTTGAAAACTAACAAATGAGTATAGATTTACCCTAATTAAAATTCTTTTTTCATTTGTTTTGTTCGCAGGTGCCCAAATTGATGATGCAAAAGGTCAGCGTTCAGGTATTAGAGTGAATAATCCCCCTGGGGGTCATTCTACAGGCTTGTGGTAAATGATTTCTATCTGTAATATATTCTTGAGCATCTTTGTTTTAGTAATAACTCTACATCTGAAAGTGTTCTGCTGTGCATATTTATGAAATTAAATGGAAGAAACTGCTGATTGTTTCAAGATTGCTTTGTTATGTGTATTTTTTTAATTCCTGTTTTTATTATATATTCTCATTCATATTTTGAAAATATTTGACTGTTCTAAAATTTTGATAAAATAATTTAGCACAAACCCATTTAGGTTTGTCCTTTTTGTTTTCATAATTTGTTTCTACATTATATAATTTCAATTTACTATTTTAAGATTATTGTCAATTTATATAAATTTTTGAATAATCAATACTTAATATTTCAAAGCAAAATTTGACTTTTTCTTCACTGATTTGTATTGTTTATAAGCTTGTAGGTATCTATGTGATATTGCCGTAAAGTGTATGGAAGCAAAAACGATTGCACATATTTCAGACTTTGGTTGTATGATTCTTTGTTAAATGTCATTTTTTATTTGCACTTTTTTGTATGCTTGCATTGTTCTCTAAATGCTTGTAGTATTTTAAATTTGAACTTCAGATCCTATAGTTACGCCTTTAAATATCGTAAGCAATTGTAAATGTTGAACTGTCAGTTTTATATGCGAGGAAGTAAAATGTTGTAATGAAAGTTTGAATATTTTTTTCTATGTTATTTAAGTAGCACTTTACTTATTTATTAATTGAATTTGCTTACATTATACATTTAGAGAATTAAAATGTGATAAATCGGTGCTTCATGTCATTAGAAAAGCACATTTTTCAAAAAAAATTTTAACAAATATGATGAGCCACACCACAGTGTACCTTCAATTATCATATTTTTAGACAAAACAATAGAATATTTTAGACCATACATCTAATCATTTCATTTTGTTTTTGAGTAAATTAAGAAACTTCAGAAGTTATGTGATAAAAGTAATTTACTCAGTTGCATTCATTGATTTATTCTTGTAATCTGACATTTTTGCAGTTATGTTAAAGTTTCAAATATTTATTGATTGATATTATATTAATTATAATTCCATCACATTATGCCATTTTACTTGAAAAAGATTAGTCTTCATTAAACAAAAGAATTGTCACATGTTAAAATTTAAAAATTCAATACATATTTTTCTTAGTTTTGCTACTCTGTAATAAAATACCATTTGTTCTGGTCTAATATGACAAGTTGCATAAAATATTTGAAATTACATTGGTTGGCAATAGTAAAAATGTAATGCTTCTCAGGATAATTTTTCTGAAAAATTATTTTATATTTTCATTTTTAAAAGTACATTAAAACTCACAAAAAATAACTGTGTTGAAAACTCATGCATTCATTTCCATAATTATTTTTCACAAAGCATAATTTGTATTAAATCTCAAATGCATTTGTCCATTACATATCCTACTTTATTATATTTAATGCACAAATACCTGCTAATTGTGATACAGCATTAATCTTTTAAAAATAATTAATAAAATCTGCAGGTATTGAATTGTTTAATACTCACTAAACTAAAAATGAAATATATGCATGCTTATGTTTCTTCTCTAAAAAGAGCTTGTCATTCTAGCAAAATCTTATCATGAAACTAATATTGTAACCAAAGTATTATCTCTCACTGTAGTTTATACTTTAACATTAAATGTTGATTTAGAAACGGATTTGTATATTAAGCAAAATTATTACACATTTATTTAAAGCATATTTTTAATCGTTGAGATCTACATTTTATACTATCAATAACTTTATGTGTATGTGTGTGATAAGTCTGTATTAATTTTGTTTGTATGTGAAATGTTACTTTTTCTCTTTTTTTACATTTCATTTATTTGACACTTTTCTTTCGAAAAAGTAAGCCAACTATTATTTTCATACAAAACCTTAATGAGCTAAGGTATGCAATGTAATTATGTTACAAAATAATTTTTTTTACGAAATTTTTGTAACATTAAGGAAATATCCATATTTTTGTATTCATAAATTAATCATATTTCCTCATGCATATGATATCCATTACCAAAAGTATTTCATTTAGATTAATTTCAAATAATTAAAGGACAAGTTGTGAGAGAAAAAATGTGTATGAACAAACAAAATAAAAACCTTTTAGTTAACTTATTACATTTTAAAGGGTATCAAAAAAAATAGTTTCTGAACACAATTACTGAAAATGAACCAATTAATCATATCTTCTAGTTTTTATATTTTTTTAAGGAATGCTTGTACTATTTTTGAGATACAGTGATGAAGTGTGAAAAATTAGTATCTGGGCTTTTGTAAAATATTTTTTTAACCAAAAGAAATTTATAAAGTATATATACTCATTATTTCTATTTGCATATATATAATATTATCATACCCAAATGGCAATTTGTTGTTGTGAGGCATATCATAATTGTGATTGCAATTCTTTAAAAAAAACTTTAAAGCTTTAAGTTATCTGTTAAAAGCTATTTCAAATACATTTGTTGTCTTCATTCATGCTTCATCTTTGTTGTTTTTTATATTTGTAATTATAAAAAGCACTGAGCATTAGTACCTCTGCTTTTCACAAAAATAAATGGAAACCATTGTGCGCATAGTATCTGTATATTTTATAGATTCATTCTTTTCTGTGTTCTAATTTTTCATACTACTACATACATATGTGTCTTAACTTGCAGTGCTCACATGCCTGTTATGTATATTTTGCTGCAATAAAGTAAGATTAATGGTTATATATAATACTCATGATTCAAAATTGTAATTTGCTATTTTGGTATGTGCTTGAAGCATAAAACTACAGTCACAAATAACTTTAATACAGTTTTTAGAGATTTTTTAGCTAACAGTGATTTAATATTAATTTATTTTATGTGCTATGAGAAAAGGAAATAAGTTAACTTACCCTTTGAGAATGACTTTTTGTACCTAAAGTAAGAATTCACACATTGCTTTTGTTTAGAAACTTCCAGTTTAAAAATTTTCCCAACATATAATTTATTAAACTTTTTAATATCTTTATATTTTGGAACATTATTATTTTTCTGTTATATTATAACATTAACACTAACAGTGTATTCTACTTCCAGTGGTGGGATTTAACAACTATTTTTAATTTGGTGAATGAGTTGTTAAATTGATTATATTAATCTGATAAACTTGCACTCAAAGAGATCTTTCTCTTATAGTGATAAGATTAATAGTTATGTTTTATAGCTCTGTGTGTATGTGTGTAATGATGCATTGAAATAAAAGTCCAAATAAGAATATCGATTAAAAATATGGATAAAAGGACTAAATAATCTAAAGATATTTTTCATTTTCTCTCATTCATATTTTTTTTTAAAAAAAAATTAAACACAAGAAATGATATTTCATATACAATTAAGATTATTAAAGCAGCAAATCTCTTAAATTATTTAAATCCCACCATTGTCAGTTTCCACATTTTCAAGAGCATGGTATAGCTTATTTATATTACTGAAGAAAATAGTTTTTTTTTTGTATATGACAGAAATTCTTGAAAAGAAAACAATTCAATGAAAGTTTATATAATGTTTCTCCCATATACATATATTTATAAGAAACATTCTTAATTTCTGTTGGAAGATATTCAATGAAAAACTGCCTGAAGCATAGAAATACTGCTTTTAAAATCAGTACACACAATATAATTCAGAAAATGCACAGTATTTAATTTGTTTTAAAAAGTCAATATAAGGCTTGTGTGTAATTAATTATAATTTGTAAAATTCGATATGAACGTGTAACATAACTGTAAAAATCTTCAAAACAGGAAAAATTACTTTATGATTATGTAATCATTGAAGCTATATTTGCTCAAATGAAATATCAAAATAAATTCATTCTCAAAAAATTAGACTAGAATTGAAATCATTTTAGCACTAACATATTAAACGAGAATAGAGTTTGAATGTGATTAGAGGAAAATTAAATCTCTAATATGATGGTAGTCTTAAAATCTTATGCATTTTTTATTTTTATTTTATGATTTAGCCTTTTTAGTAGAATTTCAGTCTATAATAATTGTATTGGAATAAAGTTTTATGAGCTAAAGTCTGCATTTTCTTAATTCTAACTTTAAAAAAAGAAGAAATTCTGCCTTTCTTATCACACATGTTTAATTTTCGATCTTGATATGAGATCTTAAATATAATAGCGTAATCATCAAGTGTTCTCAAAAACTCAAAATGTGGCGTGTTTTTTTTTTTAAATTACGTTTGCCTTTTAAAGCAATATTCCTTTACAATCCTATTATCAAAAAACTACACACGATTTGTTTACACCTTATTTTTTTAATATAAGCTATTTATGATGTAAAAACAACCTTAGAAGTTAATGGCGTATTTTATAATTATTTACTATATTTAAGGGCATTACCGATTTAAGCTCATTTCGGGCCCTGGGCGCAGAAGATCTACATGCCCCTTGGCGCTGGAGGATCGAAATTTATAACCAGAAAATCTGGCTTATTCGGGCCCCTGGACATCCGCTCCAAGCGCCTATTGGATATAAACTGGTTCTGTTAAAGGGTTGTTTTTCTCAATTTGGATGATATGAACAAGCTATAATGGAAGTAATTAAATTTAACCCTCCAAGCGGTCTGCACGTAAAATTCCGCCATTCCAGAGATGCTTTTTCTGCCTTCAAGCAAAATTCCCAAAAGCGGCCGAGCCGCATTCTTAAAAATACGGCTCAACCGCTTTTGAGAACCGCACCTGAAAGCAAAAAAATATGTGCGGTGCATTTTTGAAGCATCTCCAGAATGACAAGACTTTACGTACAGACCGCTTAGAGGGTTAAAGAAATAATATTTTCATTAAAATTCACTTAAATATGTATTAATAAAATTGATAGCAATATATATAATTTAAGATACATTCTCATTTATTGTTATCATAATTATAAGGGTCATCCAACAAGTAAGTTTCTCGCAACCAGGGACATTTTAAGGCATGGTCCAACTGTGCCTCTGCTTCAGCTGGCGAACTCGTCTCGTTCTCGACTTGGCCTCAATAAGATCATGACCAGGGGCGTAGCTACCGCCATATCTATGATACGGGGCCCCAACATGTGTAACTACAGTACCACTAGCAGGGCTTTGTTTTCTAAAAAAGGGCCTCAAAGGAGTTTTGATATACGGGGCCCACTCAGAACTAACTACGCCAGTGATCATGACCCTAATAATTTTGATCGTCATATGTTATTCCCCGAAAACTTGGAGAATTTCGAAATGTATGGCAACTGCATTATTATGCCATATCGTGTCTAGGCCTATCCCCATATCTCCCCACACCCTAACATTATTTAGACAATCGGTCGAGTCGTTTTGTGCCTAGATTTGTAAGTCATATACATTTATTTATAACGGGTTAAAGTTTGTACAAGTATTTGACGACGTATGCGATATACTGTCTACTTAAAAAGGCCGCAGGTGGGGCCTACTTTTATACAGGGGCCAGAGCCTCAAAAAATCTTAAGACGTCATTGCTCACAATGTCAACGGATGGTTGGGGATATATTAAGAATGGCGCATGCTGGGTAGAATCCCAAGCATCTCTATCGTATGGAACAATTGGCACTTCTGGGTACCTTGTGATAATACAGTTGTAGAGGCCGAAGTCGTCAGCTTCATTTCTTCTCTCGCCTACTACAAGGCGAGGTTCGTTTTTGTTTTTAAACCGTTATTTTTTGTGACATTGCAGAGAAATAGTGACAACGTATTCAGAACAACAGGCGTGGATGCTGGTGTTGTATTGATCCAAAACAGCCCTGGTTCACATACGGCGATGGGTTATACATCATGTTGACAACAAACATCTGCAGAAGGTATTCTGCTAGAGGAGGTGTTTGACCATCCAGATTCTTGATCTTGAACATAACGACTTCCTACTTTCCTTATACTTGCAAAATTCCTCTCTGGTCAGGATTTTCCTAGTGACGAAGACGTGCAGACGATTATCGCGCTGTCTCCAATCCCATGCGGCGGACTTCCACGACTCAGGAATCCAAAAACTGATCTCACTATATGACAAATGTTGCCATTTCGGTGGTTCTTATGTTTAGAAGTAGCTGAAAAATTACTTTTTCTGTTCCAGTAAATCTTTCAAGCTAAATATGTTTCGTTTCTGCTTACGGCCCGTAGGAAACTTATTTTTGGATGCCCCTCGTATATTGTTTGTTATAAAAGATTTAAATCAGGGGATTGTAGCGCTTATATACATCCAGTTCATTTTTCGGTTGCTTTCCTGGCTTTAAAGCATGATGTACAAAGGAATTTAAGAAGCTTTTATGTTATTCTCCCAAAAATTTTCTCATTTATGAAGCGGTATTGCGTGATGATTATTAAAATCTAGTGTAAGAATTCAAAAAACTAAAACAAAAAGCAAGATTCAAACAAGGCAAGAACTGAATTATAATAATTATAAATTAATCACCCCACCCCCAAATACAAATATGTTCTTACATATATTTATAAAAATAAGAACAATACCAACTTTAAGAATAAAAGACAATTATGTAATTTTATCTAACAAGTAAATAAAATTTGTATTCAGATAAATTATATTAAATCAAAACAGTTATGCTTACGCCAGTTTAAACACAAAAACCGATTTCTTCCATTTTTTAAAAATTATTAGTTTATTTTAGAAGTTCCTTACATGTATACATCAAAGCACTTGATCCTAACGAAGTATAGTATCGCTATAATTTCCACACAAATCTTAATTTTAAGATTTTTTTTTCTTTGACATTCTGGGATAAAAATGAGGGATGAGTTTTTAATACTTACATTAAAGCATAAACGTACATTAAAATAATTTCAGATTCGATTAAGCTATTTATAGCTAGGATAATCTAGCTGTGAAAACGATTATTGAAACACCTCATAGTGTTTGCTATAATTGAAGTTTTCACTCTTTTGGTTTTTTTCTGATGCTCCATATGAATAAAAAGTACAGACCCTTTCATCTTAAAACAAAAGAGATTTTTAATTGTGTTTATTTAAAACGATCTGGAGTAAAATGTGTTAAAGAATTAATAGTTTTCGCACAAAACAGCTCTCTAAAATATTTTTCTTATTGGAGCGTTTCTTTCATGAGCTAAATTTGCTTAGTACTACGTTGTACCAGGTGTATGCATAAGTTTTTTCCGGTTGTTTTGGTAAAGAAAACACGTAATTTTCAAGGGAAATTAGTTTTTTTTTTAATTCAAAATATTGGCCATCGGCTTCTATACATTTCGCCCATCTTTCAGGTAATTTATGAATACCATGCCACGGAAAAACTGATTGTCTTTTGCAGCAAACCATTAGTCGAGCCGTTTTCCAACTTCTTCGAAATTGCTGAAGTGCTGCTCTGTGAGCGCGTGCCCCATTGATGCGAAGAGGTGATATTCAAATGGCACCAGGTCTGGAGAGTACAGTGGGTGCGGAAGGATGTCCCATCCAAGCTATTTCAAGGTGTCTTTCACTGATTTTGCTGTGTGAGACAGTGCATTATTGTGTAACAAAATCACTTTTGCCATGTCTTCTGGCCCATTCCGTCATCTTTCAATCAAAGCGTGGTCTCGCTGGGCTTCAAGAGTTCATAATACACAATACCACTCTAGTCCCACCAGACACAAAGCATGGTTTTCTGGCCGAAGCGATTTGGCATTGGCGTTGAAGAATCGGCTTCGCCAGGTGAAATCCATGGTTTTTTTCCACTTCGGGTTTTCAAACTAAATACATTTTTCGTCACCCGTCACAATTCGATACAAAAATGATTTTCTTTCATGGCGTTGAAGCAGCATTTCACAAGTGATTTTGCGATTTTCCATTTGACGTTCGTTCAAATAGTGTAGGACCCATTTACCCAATTTATTGATCTTCCCCGTTACTCGTAAACGTCTGCTGATTGTTTCTTGTGACACATTTAATGCTTTTGCCAATTGTTGTTCAGTTTGAGTTGGTTCATCATCCAATAACTCCTGTAATTGCTCGTTTTCGCAATTTTACAATTAACACATGCCAATAATTCAGAATTGTACTATATTCCAAACTAAATAAGTTCCGGTGTGTTTTTTATAAAATATTTTAATATGCTTAGAAATGATTTTTTTCTTTACATATGTTATAGATAAGTTTTATTATGAAATCACATTATTTTTGTGTGGTTTTTATTTCAATATCTCAATCGTTTAGGTAAGCAGTTTTCTCGAAAAATAGTTATTTCATACTTATGTGTATATGCCTTCACGTTGGTTCAAAGAAATTTTTAATGGAGATCTTACCTTCAATTTTTGATGTGCACACATTTACATATAAAGAATTTAATTCACCCCTCAGTTTTAACTTTTCAAATTTTAATCTCACATCTAGGTATATAACCTAGGAACTTTTAAAATACACATTCAGAATTGCTTTCCATTATTTTGTTTCCCCAATTCCTTCATTTTATTACAGGCCTTTTTGTAGCTGTATAAATATTTGCTTGCAATATTTTGTACTGGTCGCAGTAACCGAGTGGTAATGATTGCGAGCTCGCGGTTGGCTTGTTGATCGAGTCTTGTACTACTAAAAACCCACCATGTAGTAGGGTTAATGCTTGTTAAATCCATCGAGGCTCAAAGTCCTCACGTTGGAGTGGTGTGGAAGCTTGGAGAGTGGACCTAGTTTGAGTGTCGTCCTTTCCACAACCGTGTTTCTCACCAATGGAGCCCTCGTGTTGTTTCGAAGTCCGCTGTTAATATTCAATCACTCAAGATTTGTTGTACTATATTATTAATACTTATCCGAAGGAAATGTGAGCTAAATTGCAGAATTGACCTCTGATTGGCGCGATTTATAGTATTTGCGCTTTTCCCGAAATTTATAAGCACGCCAATTGTAGCAAATGAGCTGATATCGGAAATGTACAAGAGATCGCATAGGCGCATTTTCGCGTATGCCCAGTATGTTTTTTAGATCAAGAATAGTTTTGCAGAATTCGGTTCTGTGGTTGCCAGCATTGTTCTTTTGTAATTTTATTTTTTAAATTGTTATTTATTACTTTCTGTTATGTATATTATTATTCTGGTATGTAAAAATTAATTTATTATTGGTCAATATATTTACGGCGGTATCCTTATTAATTGCAGACGGTTTTAATTCGATTTTTTCTCCAACATTTCCATTGTCATTTCATCGTATTTGTGCGTCTTCGTTTTCGGAAAATATTTTGTGGTATACTTGACAAATCGTTTTTTGGCTTCGTTCTTCGGGTGTCGGTACGTTCCTCCAAGGTAAATTTCTTTTTCTTCACATAAATTTTTACACGTACTCACAATGGCTACCAATAATATTAATATTGTTACAAATGTAAATGAATGCATGTTGAAGTACACTGAGTATTCTGAAAGGTATTTTGCTATGTTGCCTGCTTTAGGAAAGAAAGCTGTGTTAGAATGGTGTATGAAAGACGATTTAAAATTGGATCGCCGTATGTATGTCCGAACTGTAGGAAAAGCATGAAATTGAGAGAAAGGAAGGGTAAACAGGTAATAAATGATGGTTTTGTGAAATAGTGTATTTTTATATTTTTCAGTTTTAATTAATTTCAATTAACTAAAATAATTTTTTTTAAATTAATTTTTCTCTAACGATTTTAAGTTTTAAAAAGTACTTTAATTTTGCAACGATTTTCAATTTTAAAAGTTTTTTAAATACACTTTGGTGATTATTTCATTTTTCCTCCATCTTGAATTTCGCGCTCTTGCATTACGTCTTCTGGAGAGGTTGCTACTCCGAATGAAAACACGCCAGAAAGTGCTAAGTTGGCGATTTTTTAAAAGCGCGCCAACTAAAGGCTGATTCTGCAATTTCACCGAAATATGTAATTACAATTCACTTGTGTTCGGTTGAAACCTCGTCATGCTCTTAAAGAAACGCAAACGCTACCGGCAAAGGACCTAGAAATTTTGAAACATAAGGTAGCGAGGGCGATCATTAAACACGCGTCCCACTTCCCAAACTACCACATCGCGCCTACGTGAAGACCTTGGGCTTCCACACGGTTTGTCTCTTTAATGTAACACTAGGATTTATACTAAAACTCGACAGAAACAATGCCATGAACACAATCACTCGGCCTCGCTTTTTGCCACTCAAAAACGAAGTTTTTCAATTCTGAAAAATCTTTCTCGCCGAATTTTCATATTTTCTGTGTAATTCAAGCATATATATTCAAAAGTTCTATTTTTTTAGTTAAAATATGTTGAAGATTCTTATATCTGATTCATTAAAATTATGTAAAGAGAATCGTGAACTAATTTAAAATACAAGACTTGGCTAAACAAGGGGAAAATCGGTAA
This sequence comes from Trichonephila inaurata madagascariensis, assembly GCA_019973955.1. Classification (NCBI taxonomy): domain Eukaryota; kingdom Metazoa; phylum Arthropoda; class Arachnida; order Araneae; family Nephilidae; genus Trichonephila; species Trichonephila inaurata. Next base: position 249,952 of record BMAV01001900.1, read on the forward strand.
TTTTTTTTTTTTTTATTTGCGATTCACGACTAAAAAAAAACTATCCCTGAATATATTTGTAAATAATCTATTTTCATTTCCCAACACACACAGGAAGCGTTTTCACTTAAAATACACAATATTTTTTCAAATATAAATTTCGTGAATTCTCATCTACAATAATTATCGTTCCTGAAAAATAGTAAAAAAAAAAATAACACTACTCTTTATAAAAATTGACATTTCTATAAAAGCACAGATGAAAAAATGATATTCACGCAGTCTCTGAATGGTGCCTTTCGTCTCCGTAAAGTTCTGTAAGTCATCAGAAATGAAGTTGCTCCTCCTCCCACCCTTTGTTTGGTAAATATTTCCCGTTTGTGCGGAGTTTTTGTATGTGTACAATACAATGCCGATTTAAGCTCATTTCAGGCCCTGGGCGCAGATCTACAAGCCCCCTCCCCCTGGCAGTGGAGGATCAAAATTTAAAACTAGAAAATCTAGTTAAGTCCAGCTTATTCGGGCTCTTCTGGGCGCCCAATGTATGAACCGGCACTGGTATATATTTATAATGCTAAAAAATTAAGAAAAATGTGTAAATAAAATAGTACATAAAAACTAAGTTTTCATCTATCGTTTCGAATATAATTAAAATGTATTCTCTTTAAACATTGATTTGAGGCCTTTTTTAAATTTAATGGTCTTATTTGTTAAAACTATCGTTTCCACTTAATTTTTTCCTCGGATACTGACAAGGAAATGTAAAATGCAACATTACTACTAAATGAATATTAACAGACATCGTATATACCTATAACACAAATGTGGATGTTTTAATATTATGTAACATTGTACATAATTCTGGATATATCTTTTCCAATAAAACATTTGATTCTACAATGAATAAATAACTTTGATAGATTAAAAAAAATTAAATATATATCGCATTTATTTATAGAAGTTATACTAAGCAAATATTTTTTTAAAGTGTTTTAAAATTTCTCTTTCCTGGAAATAACTTTAAAAATTATAAAATGAAGAAATATTCTGTTGTGGATGCTGCATGTCCAAAATAATCTAATTACTAAGATAAAAATGCATTAGCATATTAAAATAGAATAGAGAGAGATACATTGTTTCCTGTGTCTTTTAAATTTGTTCCATTAAAAAAAAATATGCAATGAAATGAAGTTTACATAAATGTCAATTTTGAAGGTGAACTAAGATCACAAGAGTATTCAAGAAAACACACAATAGAAAAAGGAGTTTATTTTTGTTTGAAGATTCAAAAATTACACATTTAATACATCAAAAAAGATTGTTAGTAGTGTCTCAAAGAACATAACAAAAAAATGTGCATGGTCAATGTACACAAGTCTTTAAAGTTACAAAGACACACAATAGAACAAAACAAACAAAAGTAATGTTAAACAATAAAAGAAACATTTGTAAAGATGCTTACATTAACATTCGTGTTTACTGCATCATTCCACATCTCATTTGTCATTGAAAAGCAAACACATATTCCTTCATTTGGACGGGCACCTTTTAATGAAATGTCTCAATACCCTTTATTCAATTAATATAAAAGCAGTTTAAGTAATATGCTTAATATTTGATACAATATTAAAATTGACAAGACCATTTGATAAATCAGAAATACACTGAGCACTATCTGACAAAAATACTGACCAATGAAACACACCAATATGTAGAAAATACAACTACAGTAGAGTACATTGAAAAATATATTTCAGCATTAAATATAATTGAATTATCTTATTCTACCAGAGAAACTAAATTTGATAAAACTATCAAAATTCTTATTTTATTACCACAGCCATGATAGTAATATTCAGCATAAAACTTCTCCCATTACAGAACTTTGCTCCAATTTTAAAATCAACAGAATCACTTTGTTTTACTGCAAATATTTTAATATTCAGTCCCAGGGAAATATGGGGTTAAACTCAAGTAGTATTGTTTTCTGTTGTCAGTACTGTATAAAAATTTTTTTAAAGAAAATTTTATTTTTATAGAGAATTCCTAATTAATATTACGAGTACATGGCTGTAACAAGAAGCTTAGTCTTGCTTTATTTATATGACATTTTAATATGTACAAGTGCAGAAATTGTTAAAAAATAGATATTAAAACTTTTTACACAAAGCAGTTTAAACAACTTTACAAGTAGAATGAGATTTTCTTTATACAAACTTATTTATACAAAGGGAAGGATTTATAGCTTTATACAAATGCTCGAGGAAAAAATTCAGATGTACTTTAAAAATCTAATAAATATCTTCTGTCAAAAAATGTTCTATTTAAGAATTATTTCAGTTTTGAATGAAGATCAAATGACTGAACTCATCCATTATAAACTTGTTGTTGTTGTTGCTCATGCCACCTGTCTGACACAGTCAGATCGAGGCCCACAAAATTCATTGTGGCAGCGGGCTAGAAGTACGCCTGTCGTTAGGCCTTAGCTTGTGGCTTGTTAAGTACTTAAAAGTGGAAATTATCTTAATGGAATCAAAAATCAGTTCACAACCAATAAATTTATCTAATAAAATACATGTATTAATTCATGGGAATTTGTTCAATCAAAGCCAATCAGAATGCAATGTTCATAATTTTTTGCAAAATTATCAATAGATTCTTAAAAATTACATATAGTAAGTAGAGATTTGTTTGATGGACACAGCAGTTGAATTCAATATTGAAAAGTCTCATTTTGTTTATTGCTGTGATTAATTATGATCAAAAAAAAAAAATTTCCCTTATATAAATTAAAAGCTGATAATTCATCTATTCCTAGTATTACTGCAAATTTTCAATTCAGAAATGTGAAGCTAACTAAATGATAAAAAAAAAAAAATCAAAGGAATTTTGATATAAATACTCCTATAATTAACTTCTTTATCTTTTAAAAAAATTATCAGTAATTAATTCTTTTAAATTTTCTTCAGAAAATTTAACACTTTAAAGAAAAAGTTCAAGCTTTGCAGTAAAAGTGTGTGAGGAAATCCATTTCAAACAAGTTTTTACTACACATCACTTTTATTTCAAGTATATCATTACCCAATTCTTTCCAAAAAATATCGTGGCCGCGGTAGCCGAGTGGTATAGGTATCGGACTGTGGCTTGCCTTGTCACGAGTTCGAGTCCAGTACCACTAAAGACCCGCCGTGTAGGGCAGCGATGCACGTTAAATCTGTCGAGAGCTGAAACGTCCTCCCGTTGGTGTGGTGTGGTAGTTAGGAGAGGGGGGTGCCAGCTCAGGTGTCGTCCACGTCACTTGACCATGGTTCAAAATTACGTGGTCCGTCGCCAAAAGCCCTCGTGCAGCTGAACAGTGCGACGTTAATATTCAATCAATCAATCAATCAATCCAAAAATATCAGTGAAGACCATTTTGAATCATGCATGTATAATGACAGTAGCAAAATTCATACACCTGAAATGGCAGAGTCAAGTCAAATTCTCATTAACATACCTACAATACATTTTAATGAAAATACAACTAGAAAGCTTCCCATATATCTATAGTGACAATACACACAAACATTAGCTACAATTAATCTACTTTATTAAGAGTCCTCAATAAATGTACATTATATACACACACACATATCCTCCAAAAATATTTTTTTATTGTATACACCTTTTGCATCTGATTTCTCTTACACAGCCACACACATATAACCAACTAAGACCAATATAAAAAAAAAATAATAATGCTAATACTAAATCCCAAAACATCTGAAAATGACAGTATTTTCACAAAAATTTATGTAAAGGATAAAAAAAGGGAAGAAATTAAGCAGTTGAAAGATTAAAAATCTACATATACAGTTTAATTTTGAACATTAAAGGACAATATTAACACACAATTCAAATATTACATGTAATATACACTCATACACATATATATTGCATAATACATGCATATTACAGAACATAACATTTGGTAAACTTAATCTTCAAATGAACTTGAATGCCATATCATGAACTTTTCTTAAAATTAATGAACAAAACCCAAGTACCTTTTTTGAAAGTACTACATTGATATACATATGAAATGTCATACAATAATTAGAAATTTCAATTTAATAACAAGAATAAAAAGAAATTGACATATTAAATATTTCAGAGCTTTTTTCAAACTTTTCACCTACAAATTCCTTAACACCAAAGTAAATATTTTTATAACCTTGAATACAGAGATAAACCACAAATTAAATCATTTGCTGAATTAACTATAAAGAAATACTTTTTCATACTGTTCTTTGATACACAAACACAATTTTATCTTCATTGAACATGAAGACAAATATTTGAAATAAACAACTGGGCACATTTACATTTAAGGGAAGGAAAAAAACTCATAAGAAAATTTGATTCTACATGAAACAATGTATTAAAAATCATATGACTCTCTTTGCTATTTATAAAAGTGTTTTAGATTTGCTCTTATCTCAAACCAAAACTAATTTACAACTTTTTTTTTTGCAAAACTCAAGTTATAAACCATTGTTGCTCAATACATAAAAAAATTCATGTTTTTTTTATAAATGCCTATCAATCACTGAGAATGGTTAACACACCCAATTTTCTACAGCATTAAAATTTGAAACAAAAATTGTTTTGAGAATACCACTAAATGCTTCAAATGGCTAACTGTAAACTTTTAGAATTCCAATATTTTTAAAAATGCTTCAATACATATATCTATAAATAATTCTAGATACTTTTCTACTTCTTTCCTTTTTTTTTATAACTTCTCAAGCAATATTTCAAGTATAAAGCTGTTTAAAAGCCGCATTTATAGTCCAAAAATCAAAGTTTTGCAGAGTAAACTATATACAGAAACTTCACCTATTAACTTAATAATCTGAATAAACTTTGTTTCATTGAAAGCCAACAAATATTTAATTTTGGATTTATACTTGATAGCACAACACTCTATAATATTTACACTTAGACACTACATATAATAAAATGTGATGACTGGAATTCTTACTATAAAAGTAAATTTTTTAAATTTAAATATTGGTAACCAATACTTTAAGTCCTGTATTATATATAATTAAGATAATCTACTCCTACTAATTAAGTATTTATATATATAACTTTAATAATTACTTTTATTTACAAACCAGACAATTATTAACTAAGCACTGAAAAAAATAAACCTTAAAAGATGAGCCAAAATGCAATGTATTAAAATTATGAAAATGTAACTGATAAATAGTAAAACAATAAAAAAAGAAAATTTTATAACTAATACATTTTTTTTTGTTAACATTAAATAAACCCTGACTTATTATTTCCTTAAGTAACAAAAAATTATTCATTTTTATGTGATCTAATTATACCTATTGGTGACACCACATTAAATATATGAAAAGTAATTAAGCAATTTATTTTTATTGTACAGGAAATCAAAACAACCAAAATAGTATATCCCTCTAACACCACATTCTCTCCCATCTCCACATACATACTATGTGCATCAATTGAGCACAATTTTAAGTAATCTCATTTAATGTTGATTTTTAAGGTTACTTGCATTAAAAAACATTTTAATTGAAATAATTATTCCAAGAACAGTATGAATTTTTAAGAAAAAAATCGTTGCAATTTTAACATTATTTAACTAAACTATAGAAATATAAGCAAATGCATTTTATATTTCAAATAGCCTGTAATAAAATAGTTTTTAAAATTTGATTTCTAACTTAGTACACATATTACACAAATTAAATAAAAAGTTCTTTATTTTTCCCATGCATTCACCTTAGTTGCTGAAACTGGTAAATTAACTTGTAAAACTAGTACTTCAGTTAATTTTTCTTCAGATATGACATAAAAAGAAATCATGTGTTTTCCATATTATTTAATAAAAAAGAATTTTATAACTACTCAGGCATGCAAAAACTTCCACACTTGTAAAATGTCCGAAATCACATGAAATACACATTTAACACGTAAATCAATTTTAACAAAATTATAAGATACAGTATTCTAATGACATATTTGCAAAAAATTCAATAAAACTGTCCCACTTCAAATGTGTTAGGACCGACAATCTTTGTACTTTTTAGGCTCTGTTTCAACCCAACCAAATTGCATTGAGCGAAAGTGAAATAGTTTCCTTACTTCCTTTGTACTCTTTTTGGTCTCTTCACCATCAACCTTCTAGAATATGTACACACATTAAAAGATAACTATAACAGCAATAGTATGCATCCTTAAGGCTAAAAAAATCTGCACACGATACAAGTTCAACTGCCTACGTTTAACAGTGGAGCATTTACAATATGAATCTCTTTTCAACCACCACTGTACTAAAATTAATTTTTTTCTTATTTTTAATATACCAAAAACTTATTACAATTAAATTTTGTGAAGTAATATAATCACAAATGAAAATTCCAAAAATTAGTACTGTACAATATAACTAAGAAAAATAATGAAAAAAAATTAAAGCACTATTTTGTACTTAATTTTAAATACATATTTTAAATATTTTGCTCGAATAAAATTAAAATTTCAGAAAAAATTAATATTTTAAAAATCAAATACACTAAAATAAATTTACTTGCATCTATATTTCAAATTTTGAAGAAAACTTACATTTCAAAAAAAATTAATGAGACATGACTGAATATACATGGCATGCAAAATTATAATGTAGATATATTTAATAAAAAGAATTCGTTACATAAGGTTTTGGAACGGGAGTTTACATCTCTTATCTTTTAAAATAGTTACTTTAGTAACTTCATTTTCAAGTATTTTCAATAACCTTTAATTACAACACATTCATAATTGCAATAAGCTTTCGTCACAACTTCAATTATCAAAGGAACAAAGTATTACCAGCAGATCAGTAAACAAAAAACTGAAGTAATTTTTAATTTAAGTGATAAAATAGTTACATTTTTAAAAAAATTTACAATATATATAGGTGCACTCTACATGATACATATATATTTCCAATATATAAATATACCATCACCTCCCACCTTATTTTTAAATGAACAAAATATAAATTACTTGAAATCTTGAAGCATACACTTGAACAGAGCCATACTCAACAAAACTTTATATAACAATACTATTTACTTCTATTCACTTTACTTCAGCTAAAAGAATTCGAATGACATTTACAGTAAAAAAAATAATAAACATACGACATAGGAAATGTGATTTGTTTAATGTCTCAGTACGCTGAGATAATTTACAATTACTGCTCGGTAGTACCTGATAAAAAAAATTGCACAAAAATACTTCATGGATGTTCTATAATATCCCCCAAATTTATTGAATTAATTACTTTGTGCATTATCAGATAAAAAAATGGAAAACTCTACACTAATAAGAGTTTCTATAAATTACTCCATAAATTATTTACAAGTACAGTAGAAAAAAAAAAATTTCAAAGACATTTAAAAGTCACTGGTATGTTTCTTTTCCTATCCTCTACCTAATTTTAAATCATATCACAGGACAGAAGCAAAGATATTATTGCTAAAAATGAGGAATTTACACAGGCAAAAATTTTGTATTGAAGTTTCTTACATCACGGTCAAACATGATATCCTCCAACACACAAAATTGCAAATATTTCAATACTTGCATAGTATGAATTGCATAATATTAAGGACATTACATTTAAATATTTTGTTGCTTAGTAATAGTATTCAGCAAGTTCATTTTAATTATTTGAACAAAAAATGGAGAAGAAAAGAAACAGCATTTAAATACTACAGATGAGTATTTGTAGAACACAAAAAGCAACATGAATGAAGCTTTGAAAATTTTTCAATACGAAGCTCACATTTGGCGTATGTTCTTAAAAAACTGATACAAGAAAAAATTAACGACATAAATTTAACATAAGTCAAAACTAATATAAATCGTAAAATTAACATTACGCATAGTGAGAATTAATTTTTATATTAAGATTTGTGCTTTGCTTAAAAAATAAGCACATATTAAATTTTTCTGAACAGACAAAAAGACAATTATTTATATTTACTCCATACAAGCATTAATTTTGAACAAAACTACATATATCCTCCCACCATGTTCATAATATTCACCCTATCCCAAATAATTATTTCTAATTTAACATGCACCCTTGATGTAATAAGTTGTTAAGGGTTTTATACAATGATAATCAATTGCAGTACAAGAAGGGCATGCTATTCTACGACTGTAATCGCTAAAGAATTGAAACCTACGATCAGGTTCCATAACTAACTCTTGACAGTTACTGCACTTGAGACGTTCTTCACAACAAGGATTAGCAGCAATTATATCATAGGAATACATTGTACCTAGAATTAAATCACTACCATCCCACCTGCTCCCGCAAAATTTACATTGAAGAATAGCATTCCACCCTTCCAAACATGCCATACAAATTGCATTCAGATACTGAATATGACAATCAATTTTAACAGGAATAGAACTACTAGAATAATGACGAGGAGACGTAAAAAATGTTCCATCAATCAATGGATAGCGATCAAAAATTACCATAGGATTGTAACAAAATATGCAGTTAACCCCAGCGGTCTTATTAGCGCTAAGAGTGGATAAAATAAAGCACCTTATTTCGTCATTTCCTTGGTTACCTTCGTCCTCTATTTTGATGTGGTAGGAATTTATTTTATTACGAGGCAAGGAATTAAAGGAGGAGTAATCTTGTCGTCTGCAGAAAATGCTTCCACTAACATGACGCTCTTTGCGTTCTGGAACGATATTCTTCACTCTCCAATACGGATAAAGTGGACAGTCAGATGAAGCGGAATTAGGAGGACTTCCAGATGTTGAACTCATGCTGGATATACTTGAGCTTCGAAGGCGATTTACAGGAACTTGCTGTCCGACTGTCAGCCCAGGTTTTGGAGCTGGTATATTACTGGTAACGGTTAAGCAGGGTTTGTCATTTTTCTTCTTACGATGTCGTTTTTTCCTGATTTGCGCATCAATAGGAGCTGTCGGAGGAATCCAATCAAGATCTTTACGCAAATGGCCTTTTCCACATTTGCATCCACATGCTTTAAATGCTAAATCATACCCCTTTTTTGTCCATAAATTCTGCAAGCGTTGTTTTTCACTCCAACTACGGGCGCGGCCCGTGGAGCGCAGAAATGTCAACACCGAATACTCCCACTGATCAAAGCATACTTTGTGCATATACTCCCCTTCTTCGCAGCTCTCATTATTGCATATCACTCTGACAGTATCAGATAATGTTTGTAAGCTAATTGGCTGGCCGACATGACAAAAATTTGGTACACAGCATATGGTCATAGAAGCCGGATCGAAGTTTTCGAAAATAGCTTCGCACTGCTGCATGTTGACGACTAAAAATCGTTAAACTTGGAAAAATTATAATAAAAGAAATACAAAATGATCAGAGTACTTTTTTGATAGAATATGCCATATGAACGCCTTACGCGACTGTGACAGCAAGTGACAGCATCAAAACAATCTGTTCCGAAACAGAACCGCTCGCGGAGTTCTGACAATATCGAGTGCACGGATGAGCGTTGTGTATCCAAACTAGAGCTTTAGGCGGAGCAGCATCCTAATACCAAGAGTGGCGGCAAAAACGCATCATTTCATTGGTCGATCGACTGGGCAGGGTGGATCATAACATTGGAACTGCGCATGCCCTGACGCCATAGCTTCTAGTATCTATTATTGAAATTTGTAAACATCCCTGGAAAAGTAATTTAACATCTTAAATTCATAATTAAAATTTACTATACATATGTGATTATTTTTTTCCTTTGATTTTACAATAGTTCCCTATGTCTCATTGAGAAATAATGAATATCGAGGTACGGGATTTCAGCGAACTGTTTCACACCTGCGCACATCCCGCAATAGGAAAGGAAAGCGGCACGTGCAGCCAGTTTTGACCTTGAGCGACTGCTGAATCAGTAAACACAAGTTGGCCGCTTCCCAGCAGACCGTGCTGTGAAGCTGGGGGGACCGACATCAGATTGAAAGTGGGTGGGGAGGAGAAATAGTAAGAGCATGCTTCTTTCTCTGAAATATTTGCGGGGGGGGGGGGCAATTTACGGGTCTTCTTTTATGTATCACATAGTATTCCAGAAATTTAACATTGGATAAATTTTCAGAATCTAGAACTTTGAATAATAAGTATTATTTTTATTATAAAAATGTTTAGGAAAAAAAATTCTTTTTTCCTCATTACATACGTACATATATAATATTGGGAAGCCTCTGGGGATTAAATTAGTTTATTTTTTGCCGTTGTTGCAAAGTTATTATAGTTAAATTTAAACATTTTTTGAAGCGTGGGAAAGAGGTTTAATATAAAAACGTAATTTCTTTTTGAGGGTTAAACTGATAATTAATTTGTAACCATTGAATTACAAAATTCTCACAGATATTATATGCTTTATTAATCATGATAATAATATATGCATTCGTAAGAAATGACTGAATTAAAGTTATTGAAAGTAATTCAAAAATCAGATTTTCTTAATTCATAGGCCATTGTCATACGAACTTTAATACATTTCAGAATGAATAAATTAAAGGAATTGAGAAAATAAACTAAAAATTTTTCCTCTAAATATTTAAGCAGATAATTTAAAAACAACAACATTTTTTCGGGTACTTAAATTAAATTAATAAAATTTATTAAAAAATGAATGTATTTTAAATACTGGATGTATTATAAAAATTAATGTAATACGCAATGCTTTTATTATAAAAATTAATTTTTATATAACTCCCTTTAAAATTTTTAAAATTAAATGTTAAATATATGCATTATTAATACAACTAAAAGAGGAGACTTAGTTAAAAAAAAAAATTTCACTCATTAAAATAATTTATTATACCTAGGTACACATTTTTTTATTAGAAAAAAAAAGAGACCGATCAATTTTAGTTTAAAAAAAGCTCATTCAAATTTTTAAAAAAATTCCTGTTCTAATATCTTGTTAAAACTATCACGTCCTAATAGTTTAGTTATCTCAAATTATATAATAAAACAAAAAGTTTTCTGAAACAGACATTTTTATTAATTTGGACCGCTGCTAAAAGTTGAAAGAAACTTTGATGTTAACACATATTTGGATCTGTAAAGGCATTCGTTCTGTCATTTTCACTCTGCTTAAAATTGAAATAATTTTCACAGGTAACAAATATTAAATAAGGGTAAAATTTACTATAGGGAGTTTAAATTTAAATGTGCTTATGCATTATTATATTAATTCCGATTTTTTAATTATATTATTTTGCATATTATATATAAATAATGTCCTCTAAAAAAACAGTTAAAATATTCGCTGGCGTAGCTGGTCCTGAATAGGCTCTATATCAAAAATTCTTAGAAGCTCTTTTTTGAGCCTCATTAATATTCCATGATTTTTTGCTTACATATGTTGAGCCCCCGTATCATTGATACGGCGGTAACTACGCCCCTGTTAATATATCATCATCACAGTGGCGCACACAAGAATTTTTCAAGGGGGGGATTCAGGGTCAAAAGTCCACCATTCTCGTATCACATTCTCCAATACGCTACCCAACATATTCTTTTGATTTTGTTGATTTTCGGGAACAAAAATAGTAAAAAATTAATTATTGAATAAATAATTAGAGTATTTATTAATAAAGCTAATTATTAATAACAAACAATTAAATTTTACGTACTGTATACATAGGATTATAATCAATTGAAAAAAAATCATGGGCTAAGGGGGGGGGGGTTCCACCCAACCCCCCTTGTGTGCGCCACTGATCATCATTATTTTTTACGGTGGCGTGGCTACAGCGGACATGGTTATAGAGAGGGCATATAACATTTCGTGGTCTGAGCGGACACTTTGAAACTCATCGTGGTTAGAGCGGACACATTTTCCCCTCAACTTAGAACAGATTCGATTACCGAATTACAAGGATAAACACATTTTTGCCAATCAAATTAAGGGGTCTCAGGGGTGTTAAATTTTTCTGGAGGTCTGAAAATATAAACAATTTTCAAACAGGTATAATTCATTTAAAATTAAATTTAATGATTCGAATCTTTTGCACATTATTTATAAAAGAATGGGGCTTCAGAAAAGTATAAAATGTTTAAAATATAATCATAATTTTAAAAATCATAAGCATATGAAAATTCTAT
>BMAV01001900.1:262517-300714 GCA_019973955.1 Trichonephila inaurata madagascariensis
TTCACTTCATATACATATCTATGGTCTTTTATAACGTTTCTATATTTCTTTGAATTTTTGAGAGGGTTTTCCCTCTTGTGTTTTAAACAGTGGCGTAACGAAGAATACTAAGACCCCCTGCAAAATCAGGTTTTAGGCCCCAAGCCCAAATATATACATATCAGTCAAGCTTTGGGCCCCGTAGAACACCTGCCCCCCGCAGTGCGGAGGTTGGGGGGTGTACGTTACGCCACTGGTTTTAAAATATATATAATGCAAATTTGGATTTTAATGTACTATATGTTACCATTAAAGTGTATAATGCAGTTATTTCAGTGCTTCTCAAATTTTCGATATTCACTACCCAATTTTCATTCATAATTTTCATCGCGCCCTCCATACAATAATAATGTATTGATGTAGTAATAATGTGTAATACTTTGACGCTAAGGCTACACACCAATACGACCTTAATTATAAACTGCACTAATCATCAAATATTAAATTTTGTATGCAATTTGTTTTTGTTTTTGTATATGATAAGCCCATGGAAAAAAGTCATTAGAAATTATTTAACATGTTCTTAACTTATTATTGATACTTAGTATAAAATACATTGTGCCCTACTGATATATTTCCTCGTATAAATTTTGTTTTTCAGAGTAAATGTGTATTTTGTTTTTTATTATGTCAGAATATATTTTGTTTTGCTTCCGATTAGAGAGTAAATTGATAACTTTTTAAATAATCTTTTATTTTCAATTTTCGATATGCTCGCGCCCCCCTTGTAGGGTTATCACACCCCCTTAGGGGGGGCGCCCCACAGTTTGAGAAACACTGAGTTATTTCATATAATAACTAGGCATTTCATGAAATAACTAGAAATTTTAAAGTACATAATAGATGAAAAAAATTTCATACTTTTTACCTAATTATTCTATGAAATAACTAATGATAGACCTTTAAAGAGAAAAAAGAAACAATTTCAAAGTTATTTTATAAATTAATTGATCATAAATAGCTAAAATCTCTCGAAAAAGACATTTTATCTGTATTGCGGATGATTAAATGATAAATAATAAGGAAAAGTATAGATGATATAACTTACTATTGCTCATATTGCTAACATTAGTTAAACATACAGGGAAATACAAAAATTGTTATATTTAAATATAAAAAAAAATACATATACTGGGAAGAAAAACACTGTTGCTTCATAAAAACATTGTTTTAACTTTTTCAAACAAAAATGTAAGAGAATATTTAAAATTTTATTAACTACCTTTATTTTACTTTTCATTATTTATTAGAGCAAGGATTGCTGTGATGACACTTTGAATTGTAGTGCATATTATTTTTGAAACAAGTATTTTTGAAACGAACACTTTTTAAATCCTTGTCTAGTGTCGCAACTTTGCACTGTGACAACAAATCGAAGCGTTGTGTCAATATTTGGATCTCTTCAATGGAAATTAATTCTCGCTCTCATATACTGAACTGAGATCTAGAGTACAATTGTTTTATTCGGCCATTCTCTTGTTCAAAGAACTTTCGAGAGCCGTATTTCGTTCTTCAACTATCGAGTAATCGTTTTTTTTTTATTCTATAGATTACCTAGTTAAGTTGTGGAATTCAATAATTTTATATACTTTAACTGACTTGTATAGTTATTTCATGAAATACCTAGTAATTATATGAAATAATGGATTTCACACTTTAACGGTAATGGATATGTACTATATCGTATTTACTCGAATCCAAGCCGCCATTGGATTCTAAGACGCACCCCCAATTCTCTACTCGTTTTGGAAAAAAAAAAATGTGTTCAAGGTTCATCGATATTCGATACTAAAGAAATTTAAAAAAGTTTTAACGAGAAATAATAAGTTAATAATTAATTTATTTTACCAATATTAAAAACTTTCAAATATATACATGCACCTATAATTACTCTAACCGCCAGTACCTTGTTTCGAAAATGATTCGTCACTCCATTGTCCGAGCTGACTTCGGAACTGGTGCCGGAGTCGCCATTTTCCCACACGATGTCGTCTTCTACGTATGTCATCCAATGCATTTGTTATGCAACATTTTTAAAAAGAATGTATTAGAGAAGAATGTAAAGGAATTATTAAAACATTGAACATTTTCAAGCAAAAATTATATAATTTTGTTTACGCCATCGACGTATATTTGTTTCATTCGTGTCAAATTTTCAGTGGCCGCTGCTCTATTTCCTTTTTTTTTTCTGCATATGAAATTGTCTTCCTTTTCATACTTCCATCATACTGAACTCGTCTTTATGTTGATATCGATATCTTTGATGTTTAGGTGGTTCAAAGATAACGTATACAAAATATTTCCTAAATGCCAGCAGACAACGATGTTTAGGATAGATTGAATAGTGGAGATAAACTGCGGTATGGGAAAAGTCATCGATGCAAGTGGCCAGAATGAACGAATATATCTTTCGAGGTGGAAACTCAATTTCTCCCCATCCAACAAATGTTTCGCCTTCGATTCTAAGCCGCGCTCGATTTTCAGTCGCCTTTTCACTAGAAAAACGGTGCGGCTTAGATTTGAGTAAATATGACATACATAATGCAATGTTTGTTTGTGTAAAATATTCTTCCCTTCTGATTTATCGCATTATTCCATCAGTTTGAAGTAATATTCTGGAGAAATTTCTAAAAAAATTCCGAAAAGTTTCTTATAACTTTTCTTATTATTTGTCGGGGCTCAAAGTTCTCATGATGGCGTGATATGGCAGCTTGGAGAGTTGAGTCCTAGCTCAGGTGTCGTCTTCGTCATTTGGCCGAGGCTGAAAATTACAGGGTCTGTGGCCAATCGTCCTGGTGTAGCTTCATAATGCGAGGGTAATAAAAGATCAATTCTCATTTACACGAATTTACATTCTTGTCTTTAAGAAATAAGGTAGATATTAAATTATAAATGTGTTAATGATACCTAGTGCATTAAAAAAAAATAGAAATTACTACATATATGGGAAACAAGTTATAGATTTACTTTTTATTTATATTAATTTTAATTTAAAACTATTTAATTTGGCATATACCGTTAATTTTTAGTATAAAAATATTTTACGTATTAATAAGATATGATAAAAAGCAGTTATATGAATCACAAATATAAAAACAAAACCTTAGAGATATATGAACCAAATGCATTGTTCACTTTTTTTCTTTGCCTTTTAAATCGTTTATATCTATTGTTTATCGCAAGACTTTCTTATAATCATCGAATACAACTTTATTTTGAAACCTATTTTTGAAAGCCAAATTATTTTAATCTGTAGTCTTTTTTCTATTCTTTTTTTTTTTTTTTTTGTTTGGTAATTCGACTATTTTTTTAATGCCAATGTGATGACAATTTTATTGCCTGATTTTCAACTCTTTGAACTGTCTAATTAAAATATACGAAATGTTAAAAAATTCGTTAAAGTATATTTTTGTGATATTTGCATCTCCTGCGAGTTACTTTTTTTCAACAATCCACTATGCATCTGATTATTATTTATATTTTTAAAAATCTTTTTAAATAAATAACTTGGGCATTTGGAAAACATTTCTGCTAACTAACGCTCTGAAACAAATTCATTTTAAAAAAAATGAAATTATGAGAGGGAATCCCAATGTCACACATCTTGTAAAGCACTGAAAAGAGCTCACAGTTTTCGTGAAGAACCGGAATTGTTGCTGTGCCTGGAATATATTTATATATATATAAAAAAAATCTCTCTGGAGGCTGAAGGGAAGCGTTTAAGAGGGAAAATAAGGGAGTGAAACGTCTGCGACCTTTAGGTCAAAGAATTTCCCCCAAAATGTTGTCTGACTCGGCTATGAGGAAGAATTTGTTCCTACCTCACGGGCCAAAATATACTTTACTCAACTGTACAAACAACCAAAAACTTTCTGAAAATTCCGTCATTAATATCAGAACTTTTAAAGATGATTTTGTTATTGTTTACATAGACCACAATATGAATACACATCTGTCTCTCCCTCTTTTTTTTTTTTTTGCCTATACGAAAATGTAAAACAGTTGAATATTTTATATGTCCTCCTTCGATTTTACGCGTTAGCTTTGTATTTGTCAAGGTTACAAAATGTATGTGATAAAACATATTTTAGAAGCTCAGTAAACTGAGCTCTGTGTTAGGATTATAACTAATGAATGCTACTAGTGGCGCACACAAGAGGGGGGTCCGGCCCCCCCCCCAAAAGCCCGTGATTTTTTTCCCGATTGATTATTATTATAAGTATATAGCACGTAAAATTTAATTAAGTATTTGTTATTAATAATTAATTTTATTAATTAATGCTAATTATTTACTCAATAATTAGTTTTTTACTGTGTTTTGTTTCCGAAAATCGACAAAATCAAAAGGAGCATGATACAAGAATGGTGAACTTTCGATCCCGGACCCTTCCCCCCCTTGAAAAATTCCTGTGTGCGCTACTGAATGCTACTTTTAAGTTTGATGTTGAAAAAAAAAAGAGTTGCTCTATAGGTTCCGACATCTTGATATGTAGGTATTTCGACGTTATCAATGGAATTTTGTCACTGTGCGTAACATTTTTGAAAATTCATCAGACCAATAATGTATATGCATACACACATTAACACACAAACATAATACATATACCGTATTTACTGGAATCTAATCCACACTTTTTTACCAATGTTAATACTACTAAAAATCGGTGCGCGGCGTAGAATCGAAGGGGAAAAAAATTGTTGGATGGGGTATTTAGAGCAATTACAGGTATGCATTTAAAAGTTTATAACACTGATAAAATAACTAATTTTATTCACTTCTTATCGGTTCCCATTTTAAATTTATTTTAATTTTATAAAATTGGAATCCGATTCGGATCTCTATTTTTCATTTTTCACAAAATCTTGTTGAGAATTTAGGGTGCGGCTTAGAATCGATAAGGGCTTAGATTCAAATAAATGTGGTATATATGTTATGGTGGAACATATATATTATTCCAGTAGTGTGTTTTGTCTATTTTTATTACTTTATTAAACTACATTGGTACTATATATGTTTGTGCAAATGTATGCATTTTTAGAAAGTAGAAAAGATTTAAAAATTTAAATAAAGCTTTTTCTTTTTGTAATAAAAATAATTAAAATATTGCATGATTGTGATATAAATAATATGTATGTAAGAAATTTTTTTCTGTGCATAAAGAAGTCCTTGCTACAGTAATTGAAAAACATCAGTACGATCCAGACATTTTCTATTTCTGGTACATAGCTGGTGTTTGTTAAAATGTACTCTGAGCGTAATGTAAAATTATCGAAATTGTATGAAGGATTTAGTAGAAATCAAAATCGCTTGAAATATATTTTTAAAGCAAGCAAACATTTTCATAGCATTCTCTTTTTGTTTTCATGAAAATAAAAGCTACACATTATATTTGCTCTATTTAAAAATCTAATGAAAATAAGTAGCTGAACTGTGTGTGTGCTGTATTGAAAGTTCCCTCAGAAATCTTGGAATATTTAGGTTCAGAAGTTCAGAATTCATAATACCCAAACTTGAAATTAGGTATGAAACTCAAATTTGTTATTAGTACAGAAAAATGTAGGGAAAGAATTCAAAATAAGTTATTGTAAAAAAAAGCACACTGACCCCTGCTATTCCTTTTGATATATCCTTGAAATATTTTATTTTTTCATTTGAGATTATATCATGTACAGCTGTTCCTTTCAGCAATAAACTAAATAAAATATCAATGTTAGCCCTTATTTAAAATAAAAAGCAAATGGTGAATTATTTATAAGAAGATATATTTTATCTAATTCTCAATGAAGAGGCCATTGTTATCTTGCTTATGTTTTGTTAACTTCGTAGCCAACGAATTCGGATTCCATTAAGAACTGGGTTTACAATAAGTTTTGTACGACCTACACTTCAAATTCCTCATGTTGCATAGTGTAAACATTTGGTGAGAAAATTACCTGCTCGAGTGCTGTCCTTGTCATTTGGCCGTGACTCAACATAGCGAAATTATTTATAAATAAAATTTTGTGCATCAATGTTCCTTTAGTGCAGTGGTCTTCAAACTTTTTTGACTCATAGGACCCTCAGAACTATAAGATGTTTTCAGGGTACCCATTCCACCCTTAGAAAAATATATTCTAAGATAATATTTAAAAAGTAGATCAATATGTTTTGGGGACTATATGTAAAAATAATTTTAAGAAAGTATTGTATTCGTTATTAAAAGAGTTGTTATGTAATTTTAATGATTTACTCATTAATATTAATTTGGGATCTAAAATGTCACCTCTAATCATGTATTATATTGAATAACTCGGATACGTGCTAGCGTTTCTTTACACATATTTTCGAGTGTGTATAATGTGTTCTGTACATGTTTCGAGTGTATCGAAATTATCTGCAGTCGCATATCATTTGTTTTTATATTTTGTTTTTGTAGGAACTCTCGTGTTGAGAGAAAATTTTTACTTAAATATGTTGTTCTGAACGATATTAAAATGTTTATAGAGTATAAAAAATTCTGTGTATTTTGCATGAATTTGCAACCTAAACCATAGGATCTGTTCTTGGATAAATTCAGATTTTAACATTAAATCTGTTGATAAGTTATTCCCTCTCCTTAATTATAGGAGTTTTTTTTTTTAACAAATGAAAGAAAAAGTACTTTCCGTTAGAAAACTATTTAGTTTTATAAAACATTATACTAACGAGTTTAAAATTGCTTCGTGAATCCCGGGATAGTAAACAGTACAATATTCACAATCTAGTATATATATATAGATAGTGCATAAAGAAAAAAGTTTTAATATTCTTTCATTATGACTGTTATAATAACCGTTTCAAAAACATTACAAAATAAACTTATTATACATGTAAATCAAAGTTTCAGTTTTTTTTTTATGTCTGGGATGAGCTTCAGATATACTTGCAGTTATACCAACTTCATAGAGAATGTGAATCCATTTTTCGCATACACATTTATAATTTTCTTTTCGATTTTTTATTGTGACTCGTGGAGCCCCTGGGTATGTCTCGTGGTACCCCAGGGTTCCGTGAAACACAGTTTGAAGATCACTGCTTTAGTGCAATTTTAAAAGCAAAGTGAATAAATCATTCTGGTTCATTAAAAAGAGCCTGCATTTTAAAACACATTCAAGACTTATGTATAATTAAACTTATCTTCGTAAATATTAAGAAATAATACATGATTTGTGAAATTCATAGTTAATATTATTTGTTTGTGATTAAAAAAGACAAACTAAAATGTTCTCTTACTTGTACTAAGTTTGAATTGTTATGAATAATTTGTGTATGTGTGAGCTAAAATATATGGATGGATAGTTTGTTAAGTACTTTTCTTTTGATTATAGAAGCCTTTCGTCAAATTTGAATATTTAGTGTTCAGTTTCATTCGAAACTTTGTAGCATTTACAAATCATGCACTTAAACACAATAAAAAATAATAAGAAGAAATATACAGTCTTATAATATCTTAAGACTTTGCACTTCTTGATAGTATTTTATTTTATTTATTTATTTATTGCATGAATACTATACTTCCAAAATTAAGTGAACAAGCTAAGTATATCAATCAGTGGCACACACAAGGGGGGTCCTTGATTTTTTTCCGATTGGTTATAATTCTAAGTATATAATACGTAAAATTTAATTAAATATTTGTTATTAATGATTAATTTTATTAATTAATGCTAATTATTTATTCAATAATTAGTTTTTTACTATGTTTTATTCCTGAAAATCGACAAAATCAAAAATAGCATGATACAAGAATGGTGAACTTTCAACCCCCCCCCCCCCCCCCCTTTTGAAAAATTCCTGTGTGCGCTACTGATATCAATCAATGCATAACTTAATGTCAAACAAAAATAATTATATCTCCTTTTTTTGTTAGTTATACATATTACAGACCTGGGGTCGACGACCTTTTAGCTGTGGCCAACCAATCTACCAAAATGATTCCGCGTGCCACAGTAGGACATTTTTGAAACAATTCGATTCCCGCGCTAATGTATGATGAATTAGAGGTCAAAAATGTAAATTTACAGCTTTGTTATATATTAATTTTGCATAATTTAAAAACATTTCTTAATATAAGAATAAACATCATAAAGTATACCTATTTCTTCGACGAAAATAAAAAAAAATTAAAATTATACATATATTTTATGTATTTTTAAACACATTTATTAAAGTAAGAAGTAGACAGCATAATATATATAAGTATTTCCCTTCATTATAGTTAAATAAAAAAATAAAATTTTTAATGAGAACCTAGTCACTCTACTTCCATATCGCAAAATCAGGGGTATAATTTGTGACTTTCAATTCGACACGATTTTGAGCTGTTAAACAATTCAGCTGTTAAACAATTTCTATGCGGGCTCGAAATATTTTTCAAATGATTAAAGATTTTTTACTTACAATTAGATATGTAGAACCAAAAACAGAAGGCGGAACACATGCAATTTTTTCTCTTCAACAAAACTCTCCAACAATGACATTCAATAATTTACAAAATAGCTGTAAATTTATCTTTCAGATTTTTGCGTAATTCCGTAAATGTCCATAATTTTGAAAATGTTTGTCAAATAAGAGAGAGAGAGATCCATTACAAATTTATCTACTTCCATCCACTCAAAAATCGATGAATTTGTTGAGTAGTGCAGAGTGTCACTGAGAATTGTGCCACGTGCCACATGTGGCAAGCATGCCATAGGTTGCCGACCTCTATCACAAATTTAGGTATATTGTATAAATTAACATTGTTGGCACAATTGCAAAGAAGCTATAAATCAGACTCTGTCACATTTAAACTTTTCTATAATAATACAAAAGTTTAATTGAACCAACCTTCATTTCTACCTTTTGTTTTACGCTATACCCTCTCTTTCTTTATTTATTTTTTAGTAAGTCGCAATGATCCAGTGAGGGATGAAAGTTAGCCAACCATGAATTTCCGCACCTGAAGACATACCGCCGGATGTTTATGATAATTCAGTGAAGGTCAGCGGGTTTTTTCGAATCAAAAGAGTAAATAAATAACATAATAATAATAATAATAATAAAAATTGCATAATATAGTATTGATGTAAGCCAATAAAACAGTAATGTGACATTAAAAAAATTCTTTACTTTATTATTATTACACATTTCAAAGATTTAGAAAACAATCATAATTCTGCATTTCGGTCCATTTTCTTATTCTTTTAATAGGCCTCGTGTTTTGGGCACTAATTTTCAGAATTTTATCTCTTGATTTGTAAGATATTTTTAATACTAAACAAGGAATATAAACAATTCATATATAAAGATCAATTAGGATTATTCATAATAGGTTACTTGGAAAATATTAAGATATTAATAGGTTAGTAAAATAGTTAATTGAAGCTTACATTGTATTTATTAGCAAAACAAAAAACCATACATTATATTTATTAGTAACATTTATCAAATTATTTAAAAATATTGAGTAAATGATTACTCTAGTACAGTGGTTTTCAAACTGTGTTTCATGGAGCCTCGGGGTTCCACGAGTCACAGTAAAAAATCGAAAAGAAATTTATAAATGTGTATGTAAAATGGATTCGCTTTCTCTGTGTAACCACAAGTATCTAACGTTCATCCTTGTCAGTAAAACTAAAAATTTTATTTAAGTGTAATAACTTTATTTTGTAAAACTTTTTAAAAATTTAAGCATAATATAATAAAAGAATATTAAAAAACGTGTGTTCTTTATATGTACTATCTACTAGATTGGGAATATTTTTGTGTTTATCATCCTGGGTTTTACGACACATTCGTTAGTACAAAGTTTTGAAAATTAAGTAGTTTTCTAATGGAAAATGTACTTTTTTTTTTTACATTTGTGGGAAAAAACACCTATAATCAAGAAGAGTAAACAACTTATCGACATATCAACAGATTCGACGTTAAATTTCAAATTGAAGCAAGAACAGCTCCTAAATTTTAGGTTGTAAATTCTCTCTCCTGCAAAATACACAGGGCTTCTCCCACAGCTATAAACATTTTAATACCACATTCAAAACAATATTTTTAAGTGAAAAATATTTCTCAGAGTGGCTACGGAAACAAAATATGAAAACAAAAATGTGACAGCAGATAATTTCAACAAGACTTCAAAATTTGTGTAAAAATGTGCAAGTACCAGTGGCGCACACAAGGGGAGGTCCTGGGAGTCCGGAACCCCCTCCCCCTAAAGCCCTTGATTTTTTTTCCCATTGATTATAATTCTAAGTATATAGTACGTATAATTTAATTAAGTATTTGTTATTAATGATTAATTTTATTAATTAACGCGAATTATTTATTCAATAATTAGTTTTTTACTGTGTTTTGTTCCCGAAAATCGATAAAATCAAAAGGAACATGATACAAGATTGGTGAACTTTCAATTCCGGTCCCCCCCTTGAAAAATTCCTGTGTGCGCTACTGGCAAGTA
Source organism: Trichonephila inaurata madagascariensis (assembly GCA_019973955.1). Taxonomy (NCBI): domain Eukaryota; kingdom Metazoa; phylum Arthropoda; class Arachnida; order Araneae; family Nephilidae; genus Trichonephila; species Trichonephila inaurata. The sequence continues at coordinate 273,014 of BMAV01001900.1, forward strand.
CATACCCCCAATTACTAAATATAATGCAGAGGTAGGTGACATTTGGATCACAAATTAATATTATTAATAATTAAATTATATTAAAAACTAAATTAAAGTTTTATAATAACAAATAAAATACTTTTTTAATTGCCTTTACATAAAGTATCTATAACATATTGATCTACTTTATATATTATTTTAAAATATACCTCTCTAAGTGAGGGTGGAATAGGGTCCCACAAAAAACCCTTAAGTTTCTATGGGTTCTGTAAGTCAAAAATGTTTGAAAACCACTACTGTACAGAATGCTTAGCTGTGTGCCTTGGCTCATTTTATGTGTTATTTTGTCTCAACCGGACGACCTATCCAGACGTATCTGGATTAATGAGAGTTCTATTGTGCATGCATTATACTCAGTAGCGCACACAAATCCCCTAGCCCTTGATTTTTTTTCGATTGATTATAATCCTATGTATATAGTATGTAAAATTAAGTATTTGTTATTAATAATTAATTTTATAAATTAATGCGAATTATTTATTCAATAATTAATTAATTAATGTTATTTTTCTCGAAAATCGACAAAATCAAAATAATACGTTGGGCGGCGTATTGGACCATGATACGAAATTTGTGAACTTTCGACCCTGGACCCACCCCTTGAAAAATTCCTATGTGCGCCACTGATTATACTGCATACGTTTGGATAAGCATTGATAATAATTTACTGTAAATATTATTTTTCTAAACGAATTTTTGGAGCATTTTTTTTCGCTCTTTCCTTCTTATAAAAATAACAACTTTGCATGAAAAACCTTAATTTATGCTTTTATATAAAAAACTGATATACGTATCCTCAAGTGCACGCATTGAATTCTTGAATGACGGATTTATGAACTTCCAAAGTGTACCTCGTAACTCTATTAATAATAATCGAAATGCGATATACCAATTAATATGTTGAGAATCTTAAGAGATATAAATTATAAAATGAGATTCATTTTCTTCTGAAAATGATACAACTTGACATGGAAACAGAAATGTACACATACTACTTTTATGGGTGGGGTTACATTTTTAAATAACTTAGATGTAAGCTCATGCTAAAAATTTTAAAAATGTAGGTCTATAGGAGGGGCTTGACTGAGGGAGAGGTACACTGATTTAGACCAATGAGTAAAATCTACAGTTTTTCATATAATATATATGTTACCGCTAAAGCGTATAATTCAGTTATTTCATAGAATAACTAGGTATTTCTTGAAAAAAACTAGGCAAGTTAGTTAAAGTATACACAACAGAGATTAAATATTTCATACTTTACCTAGTTATTCTTTGAAGTAAGTGATGATAGACCGTTAAAGTCAAAAATAAACAATTTTAAAGTTATTTTATAAATTAATTGATCATAAATAGCTAAAATCCCTCGAAAAATATATTTTATCCCTATCGCGGATGATTAATTGATAAATAATAAGGAAAAGCAGATGAAATAGTTTATTATTGCTCATATTGCAAACATTAAACATAAAGAAAAAAAAATTATGTTGTGTGTGCAGAAATAGTTACAATTAAATATAAAATATATATATATATATACTTGTGCTGGGAAGAAAAACTGTTGTGTTATAAAAATATTGTGTAAACTTTTTCAAACAAAAATGTAAGAGAATATTAATTTAAATTTTATGAAATATGTACGTTTATTTTATCTTTCATTATTTATTAGAGCAAGGATTGCTGTGATGACACTTTGAATTACATTGAATATTATTTTTGAAACAAGCATTGTAAAGTAGCTATAAGCGGTTAAAAACTTAAAAGCAGCTAGAACAGACTCAAAGAACTTTTGAGTGCCGTATTCATACTTTAACGATCAAGTAATCATTATTCTATAGAATACCTAGTTTAATCATAGAATTCAATAATTTTATATACTTTAATTGACTTGTCTAGTTATTTCATGAAATACCTAGTTATTCTATGAAATAACGAATTTCACACTTTAACGGTAACGTATATATAAAAATGTATGAATGAAGTTAAATAAAGTTTATTACATATAATAAAAATTACGAATGATTTTATGCACATAAAAACACCTTTATATTTATTCACTTATTCTATTTGTGAAAAATTGCTCCTTTTACACATTTTTCGAAATAAGCTAAAATAATAGAACACTGTTCATCAGGTTTAATAACGAAGGGATTCCGTCTTACCATCAGGGGTCTTAAGAATGGAAATATTTTAAGTTTATTGGTGGACATTTGATCGATATTGCATGACCTTTCGAAGGAAAGGGCCGACGTCTTTGATTTTTTTTCTCTCCTCGAACGCAACTAAGTAGGATTTCAGCGAATTTTCCTGCATTACCTGATTCCTAGAATTATATTTAACATTGTTGAGGAGATGAAAAGATTAGTAAGAATTGAATCGATCTGTTCGTTTTATTCTAAAAGTAATAACTCCTAAAATTCCAGCGAATAGGCATTTTCTTCTTTCTAATTTGTTAAAATCAGAAATGTGTATTTATAATTATTGCAGCATTTCCATCTCCTTTTTTCGTAGATAAATCCATATTTGTTTTTGTATTTATTCATTTATCTCAATAATTTCCACTGGTATAGTTCGACGAAAATGACTTGAATGTATTATAAACAAGTAATATATATATAAAAAAAAATTAAGTCAATTCCTACTAAGGTCCACAAAAAGAAAATTTTTATTTTAGTTACTTTTTATTATAAATAGTTACAATTAATATAAATGTGTATATACATATGATAGAATCACAATATTAAGTCACAGAATAGAAAGCGATTTTTCCTTGCAATTTTCCGTTTTTCTTTCTATATATGATGTTAGACTATTTTTTGTTTGTTTGTTTGTTACTATTCATTCATTAATTAAATTTAATTATTCTAATAAAATAGTATAGTAAGAAGAAATAACATTCTCAGAAATCAGGCCATCCCAGGTGAGATTCGAATCCACAGCATTTGGATTAGAAGTCCAACGCGCTATCCATTGCACTACAAGGATACAACGAGAAATTTTCCTTTTTATATATAGTACTGGACTGTTAGTTTTGGCACTAATTATTTATTAATTAAATTTAATTAATGAATTAATACTTGAAAAAAAAGTATTAACATCAGGTGTCATCCACTACAAGTTTATAAAATTGTATCTGAACTTGAGTGGATGAAAAAAAGCGTTTTTTTTAACGATTGAAAATTCGAACAAGGTATATATATATATACGGAGAGTGTGAACTAATAGTAGGAATTGAAAAATACAGTCAAAAGCAAACGATATATTAAAATAGGAACTATTTAAAAAGTTATATGCAAAGTTTTTTTTTTTTTTTTAAAGCAAATTTAACCCCACCCCATGGTGTATATTCTTAAATATACTATTCTAAATATATATATTTAGAAGAGAATTTACACTATATATATATCCTCATGGTTTTTGGATTTTAAGAAAAAATTTTCTCAGAGAATTTTGATAAATGAGTTCACATATTAATAAAAAGCAAATATAATTCAAATGACAAACGATCTAATGCATTTTTCTTGCTAGGATCACGTCTCCGTTCTAAGGTTACTTCAATGGCAACCTCGGCAAATGATTTTTGCCAGTGGCGTAACGTACACCCTCGCATTGTAGGAGGGCCCAGGATTCTAGGGCCCCCAAAGCCTGACTGACACTAAGTACGTACCGTTTGTAAGATCTGTCTTGGGGCCCAAAACCTGACTTTGCAGAGGGCCCCTAATGTTATCCGTTACGCCACTGACTTTTGCCAAGTGAGTGAATATTAGTTAATGTCGCACTTTTAAGCAACACGAAGGTTGATGGCAATGGAACTCGTAATTTTGGAGCCTCACTACAACACCACGCCCATGGGAAAATTTTGAGCCTCGACAGAATTAACATGCATCAGCCCTTCTACACTGTGAGTCTCCACTGGCACTAGGGTTCGAACTTATGACACGCCGCAGCCACGAGTTCGTGATCACAACTCCTAAGCTATCTCGGGATTTGACACGTGTGTTGTCTGAAGCAAAGATTTTAAGTGGAAACATCATTTGACCCAAAAATATGAAGAAGAATGCTAAATTATGAAGAAAAATTTTCTAGATATATTCAGCCTCACAACTGTCGTAAGCTTGTAATAATTTAAAATTATTTCAACACTTTCTTCAGTTCCTCATTATGTATAAATTATTATAATGCATCAATCGATTTATAAAATATTGCTTAAATTTTGCATGTTTACTTGAATGCAATATGAGAATTTTAAGAAAAATATATCACTGTCGTAACATATTTTTTAAAATCGAATTAATTATTAGTGAAACAAGGTATTTGGAAAGTGTTGTCAGGTGCAATTAATAATTAATTAAAATAGTAGATTCTTGGTGGTTAATATAGAAAAACAGTGAAAATATCAGCCTTTCTACTTTTTTTACTGCAACTTATGCATTAAATTATCTTTTATAAATACACTGCTGGCATTAAAATCGCAACACTCTGAAGGAAAGATGATGCAAATATCAGATTCTCATGAAAGGAAAAAGATGCTGAGATATGCAAATGAAGCATGTATTTGAGGGCAATCGAATGACGTAGCAGGGGGATATGGCACCTCAAACTCTGTATAAAAGGAAAGTTACTCAAAGGGTTTATCTTTCAGAAATCGCAACTGATTGTTGCTTGTTTGCGAGAAAATCACGTTATGGCTTATATAAGAAAGGGAAATGGCTACTTGCAAGTGTCGTAATTCGATAGCCACAGGATCTTGGCTTATCATTCCACGATAATGATCGGAATCCAATCCCTGTCATATTTAAATATAATCCCTGCAAATATTTAATGGGTGGGTTCAGGAGGGTCATACTAACGTCATGCAGAATCTTAATGGCCTCCTGCTACTAATGCCTGACGCAGAAAGGAAAAACGTCGTCTCAAACACTGTATAAAAAGAAAGCTACGCAGAGAGATATTATTTGGAAATAGAATTTGAATTCTGTTTGTTTGCGAGAGGATCGTGTTATGGTTCGTATAAGAAGGAGCCTACTAGTACGTGTAGGAATTCGCTTGTGGGAAGACCGTCAGAAGTGTGTTTATCATTCCTTGATAATGCTCGCATTGGTCGGAATTTAACGATTGCCATGAGAATATGGAATGGATTGGTTCAGGAGGTTCATACCAAACACCTAATAAGATCTGTGCGGCCTCCCATCACTAATGCCGGAGAAGGCAAACAGGTTGTCAGATTGATATTGCAGGATCGTGCAGCCACATCCTGAAGTCAGGAATTGGCCTTTGGCAAGTATCCGTGTGGACAATACGAGGACGTCTGGATCAGCATGGACTGTCTGCAAGACGATCAATATTATGGCTTCCGTAGGCGTTACAGCGTAGAAAAACTCTTTTACAGTGGTGCGCCCATCCACAAAATTGGATACAGAAATGACACCAGGTCGTGACGGAAGTATCCGTAATTGGAAGCACCTAAAAGAATGCACGTGGTTTACTTGCATTCGATATCATCATACGGGCCTTGAACCTGTGGTGATGTTATGAGAGGACGTCAGGTACAGAACACGAACACCTTTTTGATCGTGTTGTTGGTAATTTGAGCTGCTAGAGTTACTTTTCTCAGATTTTATGGTCGGTGGCTGTACCTTATATTCGCGGCCTCAAAAGCATTATCCTTCAACAAGATAACGTAAGACCGCATTGTTGCTAGCCTACTTTAACACAAAGAATATTCGACTGTTGCCCTGGCCAGTACGTTCTCCAGATCCCTCACCCATTGAAAACATCTGGTCATGGGTTGCTGAGAGACTGGGCCAATATGATTGATGAAGTGTGACAAGACATGAGGCATGGAATGACTTTTCCGTGCCTGTCATCCGAGTTCATTTTATTTGATGTCTAACAAGATTAAAGCCATTTTAACTGCCTGAAGGGGCATTTGTGATATTAATTTTGGATTCAAATTACCTAATAATTTAATTATTTTCTTTCTATTATGCTATACACACGTATAATAGATAGTTTTGTTATTTGCTTTGCTTCCTGGTATTTCTACTTGAATGTTGAATGGCGAGCAATTTATATATATATATGTTACCGGCAATGTATGAGATGATTCACATTTCACGCATTGCCTAGGCATTCTATAGAATGCCAAATGAAAAACCTGCAAAGTATGGAATACATCTCCAATTCGTTTCGAATATAGCGTGGCAAGGCACGTGTCTTTTAACGCGTACCTCAGGCTCAAAATTTGTCAGTTGCACTTTGCAGTTTGTTCGGGAGTGTCAAAATGCGCAATTTTACTTAAATTTGTTAAACAAGAAATTAGTTTTTTCCTGTGCTGCATGGAAATGAAGGAACAAGTTGTAGCGTCGTAGGAGTAATGGGCTATAAACATGAAACTACTGTTCGACGATCAAATGCCCTTAATGCGTGTTACTGTCGAGGGGAAAAAGTTTTTTCTTAACCGAAACTACTTACCAGAAATTAATAAATGATACACACGAAAAGCTAAATTGACTGCTAAGAGGCAACTCAGGGACTATTGGTTGCTGAATCACTATAATGTGATGATTGTGGAAAACAAAAGTAAACTCCTTTATCATGTTAAAGGAAGTATCAGTGCTATACAGTATTACGTCACGGATTCTATTTCACGTATTTCATGAAGCTAATTTGGCTATTGCACATGGAGGACGTGTTAGAATTCTGAAACATCTTTCAACCAAGTGCAAAAACATTACATGTCGGGATATTTACATCCACCTTTGTGAACCTTGCTAGAAGAAACGAAAAATTAATTTATGTGAAATTATTTGTTGTAAAATCTGTGATTTTTTCCGAATACCAATATACTGACACTTGTAATGAATGGGAAATATCGACATAGAACTTCTGAAAGAATTTTAAAACAAGTATATATGCGAGATCACAATTCACTTTGTTCCCTAAGAATTGAAGATATTCTTGACCACAAAACTCCTCTCCGGTCAGTTGCAATTTTTCAGTCCATTGGAAGCGACCAAATATTCGTCAAATGTATGTAAAAAACAATGTGTCCAAATATGAAATGTTCTCTGCTGGAAAAATGTGGTGAAATGTAATTCGAAACGCCATTCAAATCTACCATGCTGCAACGAGTAAGTTAATTTTAATTTCCTATTTTTTATACGAAAATTTTGTTTTCCATGATAATTTTCCTTAAATTTTGTTTCGTGCAACCTTCATTCTCCTTTACGTATTTTGAATAATTTTTCCAAAGGCACTCCCATTATTTTTTCAGAATAATATTTGTATTTTTTAGGAATATTAGTCATTGATATAACAGCCTTATCAGGATATTTTTTCATACTTTACCTAAACAGCATTTGTCATTCTAAAAATGCCTAGGCAAATTATGTAACAATCTTCATATTTCATTCTTTGCCTAAAAATGTTCGGCATTCTATAGAACGCCGGCGTTTCATATACACTTTGCCGGTAACATATATATAAATTATAATGTAAAACTAAAGTTTTATAATACATTTTAAATGATTAACTGAATTTAAAGTATTTAAGACTGTGTAAAAGTAAGGAGCTGATTGCTTAGATTGGACTGCTTAATCCTTTTTTTAGAAAACAAAAATAGTATTATTATAAAAAAAAGCAAGTATAATTTTATATAGCTTGATCCTCACAGTATTTTTAGTCATGTTTGTGCTTTGCGGAATCAAAGCTTTTAGATGAATTGGACACCTTAAGTATTTTGTACTCAAGTTATATCATAAAACGAAAAAATTCCCTAAGTCTTTGAACTGTACCAAACCTCCCGGTCAATACTCTATAATAGCAGCAGCAATTCATTACATCGAGATTTTGTTTTTCTGAGCCTAATGACCCTCAAAGCAGTCAGGGTCGTTTATTACCAGATTTTTTTACATTCGTTGTAATCTAAAAATACGGTTCGGACCACTTAGATACCCCATCTTTGGCTACACCACTGAAACGCAATCACTTCATCATTGCATGCTTGATTTCACGTTCAACTCTACAAAGGCCTTCTCTTTTACATTTGATATTTAATGGACTAAGCAAGTAGAAATCGCATGGTGAGACATTAGGTCCAAGCGCTAAGTCTTCAATTTGACTATCAACAACAATGGTTGTGTTTCTTACAAAATGAATGGACAGATATTTGTTTAGCAAAGCGTAGTTTCCTTTTTAAACAAATTGAACTGTTTGTTTTTAGAGTGACTCAGAAAAGACTGTATGCTTGACTTCTACTCAGGCAATTGAATTCTTCAGTTCAAAGAAGCAGATAATTCTACATTTTCTTATTTAAAGAATTTGTAAATAATTTATTTTTTTTTTTTGCTTTGTTCACCAACATCATTCTCTAATTAGGAGCAAAGTAATTTTTCCAGTTCCTTTAATTTTTTTATTTATCAAATGCCTGGCCATTGTCATTAGGCAACACAAACTCTTCAATATTTCTTCACAATACAGTTCAAACTCTTTAAATGCAGAGCACACGTCTAGATGAGAAGCATCCATGACTTGCCTAGAAGCACACAAAACACAAAAAGGGGTGTCAGTCAGATGTATAGGGCATCAATATATGTATAATGTGAGAATGATAGCATATACATTAGAAACTAAATTTCTCCAAATGTATAAAAATAATGATATTACTTACTTTTATCCATTGTTATTTGCGTGTAACAATCATCACTTTTCTGTTTGACAACCATTATAAACATATATATAAAACTTTTTGCCAATGGCACACACAAGGGGAAGGGGAGTCCCAGAGTCCGGCCCCCTCCTACATCACCCTTGATTTTTTTTCCGATTGATTATAATCCTATGCATAAAGTATGTAAAATTTAATTATTTGTTATCAATAGTTAATTTTATTAATGAATGCTAATTATTTATTCAATAATTTATTTTTTATCTCGACAACCTATACACAATCAAACGATTATGTTTACCGACGTATTGGGGCATTATACGAGAATGGTGCACTTTCAACCCTGAACCCCCACCCCTTGAAAAATTCCTTAGTGTGCCACTGCTCTTTGCACTCATAAGTCAAAGTTGCACGAGGGCTATCGGCAATGGACCCAGTAATTTTGAACCATGGTCAAGTGACGAGGGAACACTTGAGCTGGCACCCACTTCTCCTAACTTCCACACCCACACCAACGTGGGAGGACGCTTGAGCCTTGACAGATTTAACGTGCATCGGCTCCCTCTACACGGCTGATTTTCAGCGGCAGAATTCTCAAACTCATGACACGCCAACCACGAGTCCGTGATCTTGACCACTAGGCTACCGCGGTTACAATTCATGCTGGAAATGACAAAATAAATTTATTATTACTTGTACACTCACTTCCTCTATAGTCGCATGTAGTGCTCTCTACGACTCTTTTCCTCGACTTGACTCTCACCAAGCGGAAGTACAGTACCTTTCGTCCTGTCGTACGGAAGTGCTTATTATCATAAAAATACTTAATTATGAAATATATCGTTGATATTGATTACCTCATGTTGATGATAAATAAACCCATGATTGTGTCGAATTAAAGTTCGTTTTTGTCTCATTTGAATATCGACGTTGATTTCAATGCTGGCATTCCACTGTATTTAGGCCTACCACCCACTATTTGCAGAACTCTTGTATCATGGTGATGATAACACTTATTTACTCTGAAGCATTCTGTAGATGGTAACATTAAATAACTAAAAAACTATGCTGCATTTGACATCCCACTCAACAATAGTTAGCTGAGCATTGTTAAGGTACCCGACTACTTGCGGCCACTTTTTTTAAAAAAAAAATGGAGGTATGGAGATTTTTTTTTTTGTGGTTTTTAGATTTATTTAGTACATTTTAAGAAAAAAAAAAAGGCTAAAATTAAGAAGAGAAAAATAAATTATTACTACTAAAATGGAAAAAATGGGTAAGAATTGACAAAAAATTACATAAACTGGGCTCGCTCTGTACAAATAGTAAATGAACAAATTCTCAATTTTTCAATTTTGATGTATTTGCTATTCTTTTTTTAAATGATTTTCAGGATTAGAGATATTTTAATTTTTACACAAAAACTAGAGCACTTTATCTTAGCTATTACATGAAATTGCTTAAAAAACAGTGATTATATTCACATAAAGAACTGAAAATTTTGTAATAAAACAGTGATTGATAAATCTGAAGGTTAAAACACTTCTATTGTTACACAGAACATACATACAAAATTACAGCAAATTATTTTAAAAACTTTTTGAGCAATCGCCATCCCCGTTTGAACTTTTCGAAAAAACAATTTCGAGTAAAACGCATTATATATATAAATACGATAATATATATATATATATATAATACGTATAATGTATATACGTATATATACGTATATGTTATATATATATATAATACGTATAATATATATACGTATATATACGTATACGTTATATATATAATACGTATAATGTTTAAGAGACATCTTATGCAAAGTTATGGCATCTGCTTTCACTAAAACACTTGTAGCTCTTGTTCTAGTGAATAGAAAATAAAAAACTTGGTATTTTTATGAAGCTAATAAGATGGTCTATAAAATAAAATGAAAAAAATTACAATTTTTTTTAAAAAAAAATTATGATTTTAGGGTAGTCGGATACCGTAATTCATCAGTACAGTTTATGGTTACAAGCCATGCATAGAATTTTTTTCTCCTCGTCTAATTCAGTACATATATACACTAGTTTTTCGATCCAAAATGGATTATGAAAGCATGCAGGATAGTAATAGTGGATTTGAATTTACTAATACAGGTATGCGAAATGACATGGCGGAGTGGTACCACTAATTCATCTCTGTTTTATATTTCATTTAATTCATTAGTTAGAGGCCCACTTCAGACAAGCAGCAAAAAAAGTGGATGACCATCAGTGGCACACATAAGGTGGGAGTCCTAGAGGTCTAGACCCTCTCCCCCAAAAGCTCTTGATTTTTTTTCCGATTGATTAAAATTCTATGTATATAGTATGTAAAATTTAATTAAATATTTTTTATTAATGATTAATTTTATTAATTAATGCTAATTATTTATTCAATAATTGGTTTTTTAGTGGTTTTTTGTTCGCGAAAATCGACAAAATCAAAAGGAGCATGATGCAAGAATGGTATACTTTCGCGCCCCGTGACCCCCCCCCCCTTGAAAAATTCCTGTGTGCGCTACTGATGACCATCAATATCAGATTTAGAAAACCAACTTGATGGAAAACTACGCAATGTAGTATCTCATTTTCAACGAAAAAGAAATTGGCTATTCTGTCCATACAGAATAGCCAAGGGTAGCAGGTAGACAACAGTTTAGTTTGTAATACATGCGAAAGAGATCCTTTTCTTACACATTACGAATTGTTTTAAAAAGTACCACATTTCAAAAGATTACAAAAAATAAATGTTATTATTATACTTAAAATAAATCTAAAATATTGAATCCTAACGCTGTAAATTACTTTCATACATTTTCCTAAAAAGAAAGACAGGTTTATACCCTACAACAGGGGTGGCCAACCCAAATGACCTCGCGGGCCACTTCGGAAAAACTTTACATACCGCGGGCCGCATATAAAAATATATATCTTTATATTAGATTTAAATCCATTACAAACATTTGTTGGAGTGAAAATTTAAAACAAGCTAATATATTATTATTGTTTTCATTGTTTTTCATGTATACAAACGTAGATAATATAATAATAATAATGCAATGATCAAATAATGTTTAATTTATTTAATTAGTGAGTCAATCTCAATGTGCCTGTGTATTTGCGTATCGTAATTGATATTGCAGATTTTCGTGCGTCAAGTTTGAGCAGGGTTTATGTTCGATAAATTTCAATCTAGAAAAAAAAAAAAAAGAGAGATTTGCAGTAACAGAAGCAATTTTTAAAAAAAAAAAACTTATGGGTTTTTTTTTTTAAAAAAAAAAAAAAAAAAAAACCCTCTTTAAACAAAAAATATTGTGCAAAACAGTCGAATTTTGTAAAGTTGTAAAAAGAATCTCGATGGGCCGCAAACTTATTCAAGGCGGGCCGCAGGTTGGACACCCCTGCCCTACAACATTGAAAATAATCGAGTCGTTCGATTTTGAAGAACGACTCGATTCGTAAGCCTGGTTGCGGGTTCGCGATTCGGGGACGTTACGCCTCAGAGTCACAGAGAAACGTGATAGTTAATGAACCACGGTAAGATGAAGAGAGTAAAACACATGAACTATTATTACTTCTTTTTTCTAACTTTCAACTCTACAGGAGAGAGTTTTGGAGTTCATGACCGCATGGAGTCTCTACCATGACCTCTCGATTACTATGGGGGAAATAATAGATTAATTTATTTTCAGTTACATTCAATAATACATACAACGGTTAATTAGCTTTTGATCAAATAAATGCTACATACCAGCTTGAACAGTTATTTTTTAAAATTTAGTCTTGGTTTTCTCATCACTTTAATTTAATATCGCTATTGTAATTTGTTTACTCGACTTCGGCATATAAATTAATGGGAGGAAATTTCCTCCATGGGATTCTCTCTCATACCGAAAAGAGAATTTTTCGAATTTCATAATGGAAAAGAAATAATTCAATTTTCTTCTTACTAATGAAGTTCGCTTTGTTTAACATTTTTCATTATTTCGGAATTATTATGACTATGATTTCGCCGTTAGATAATTGGAATTTTAAAAAACTGTTTATGAGAACTGCTATACGTACGTGAGTACTTCTTTATATTATATAAGTTCTTGCATGAGTGAATTTAGAAAATATTTTTGAATAATGAAATTTTTTACTTAAACTCTATTAAATTGCAATTTAAATAATGTATTGTGTAATAAATAATTTATTTTTCATTTTTAAAAATTCCTAGTGATTTCTTTCTAACTCTTTTATAGATTTTTACCGAATGAAATCGCATTCTGTCTTTAATACTAGTTAATTAATTTCATTCTCTCTGTTCTACAGTCATTTTTAGGCTTTCTATATTTTCTTTGTTTAAAACCTTCTTTATATTATTCACTTGAAAATTACACCCTTTTACATTTGGATATTTGTATTTTTATATTTTTTGGTAAATTGTGTGTGTGTGTGTACATACTTTCCGATATTTCCTGATAAAATAATTAAATAATTTTTTTCATTATATTTCATTAATTAAAACACAGCTTTTAGAAATAAACCTAACAGCATTTTCTTTCTGTATTTTAAGCTAACAATTTCTCTTGAAGGTATTTCGGGTAAAATATACCTCAGTGTTAAAAAATGTCAGAGATAGAATATTAAACTGCGTGGGAATGTTTTTTTTTTTTTAACTTCAGAACTCCTTTTTAAAGTCGTTTCCCCCTCTTTTTAGTCATTAAAAATTCAGATAGGGTTTATAATGTGTTTGACCTTTTCTAGCTTAATAAATATTATATGTTGAGCACATCATCATCATCGTCGTTGGCTCAACAGTCCCAGGTGGACCTGGCCTTCTCCGGAACATTTTTCCAAGCAGTTCTCCTTGTCGCCAGTCCCTGTCTGTTCTATACCCTTATGGTCTTGAAATCAGTGTTAATGAAGTCCAGCCATCGAAGTCTTGGTAGTCCTCCAGTTCTACTACCCATAGGTTTATGTTTGAAGATCTTATATGTAGGGCTGTAGTATCCAAGCTGCAAATAGTCCCTATAAATCTATAATTCTACTTTATATGATGAATTTTATTACATCAATATTTTGTAAATTTCGGCATTTGTTCTTCTATAAAAATCATCCTCTTTAAATCCACTAAAAATGGTCCTCAGGCTCTTTCTCTCACAGATGGCAATACTAGCAGCCTCTTCTTTCTTTGAGAGGGTTCAAGTCTCAGAAGCACAGGTTAGGGGGGGAAAAAACCACTGAACGTAATGTAGTTTTGTATAGTAGTCATTTTGTATCTCTCTTTATGTAAAATTTTCTAAAGAAGGTTCGAAACCATTTAAACATCTCTTTGTTGACAGTATTCACTTTTTGACTTCAACATCAATATTATTATCAGAGTCAATTATAGAACCAAATAACAAAAGTTTTGTACCGTGTTGTGTTGAACATAACATTAAAGATATTTCTAAGCCGCTGTAGATGGAACTACAATTACAATTAAACCTATAAAGATGAGTGAACAATAACAGAAAAACAAAGTTTCAGAGTTTTCTGCAAGTGTGTCTGTAATAATTCTGCTTATATTCTACGCTTATAGAATTTTCCATTTATTTTATTAACTTTTAAAGGAAATTTCTCTTAGATATTGATAAGAGAAATCTAATTTTCTTTACTATAAAACCTATTAGCGGAAAAATATAAAGTAATTGCTATTACATAATCTATTTCTAAACTTGGTAAACGCGGAATATAATTTAATTTGGAAGTACTTCTGTGCTTTTAAAGCTATTTTAACTTTACTTAATATATAAAAAGAACAAAAACTATACAAACTAACCAATTAGTATCTATTCGAAAACGTTATATATATAGTTTAGTAGTCTGCAATTTTTATTCTTTTCCTTATTCAAATTAGCCTTGAAGGAAAACTAACATTACAAAAATTTAAACATTTCTAGTACTGAAGAAGTTTTTGTCTCGTTTATAGTTAGGCTTAAGTGTTATAAGATTGTAGGTGGAAATTATTTTGGGTTATACCTAGAATTAATTCATGATTATAGTTAATATATTACTTACAGAATTTTACATGACTTGATTACATATAATTACTAAATAAATTTTACCAATTTATATTATTATTTTGCATGTATTAATTACTTTAAGAGGAAATTAAAACAATACGATAATTTTAATATTTAAGCACAGAACGTTCATAGAGTAGTCAGTTTTGAAACCTAATGCCACCGAAGACCACTCCGTATAAAGGAGCTGATGCATTTTAAATCTATTGAGGCTTGATGTCCTTCTATTGGCGTGGAGAGGAGGGTGCAAACTCAGACGTTGTCCTCGTCACTTGACTTTGGCTCAAAATTATAAAGTCAATCACAATCACCAATGCCCTCGTGTCGCTTCACAGTGCGACATGAATTAAAATAAAACCTTTAGTCCTTAGAGTAGAATGATAATGTGTATATATATATATATATATATTCATAATTTCATTTTACTATATTGTCAGGTTTATCATCCACGAGTTAGAAATAGGCTTAATTTTTCAACATGGCACTATTTTTCTTTTTTTCTATTATGTCGAAAATTTCTGCTGTACGTGGAAGGTAGATCCATAAAGCATTGCTTAACGCTAAATCGCTGGCCTAATTCAGCGACAGCTTTAGAAATCATAATAGGTCTCCAGTTTAGTCCAAAGACTTTTTTTGTATCTACATTTGTTGTGTCTCTAGAACTCCTAATTTCTCTCTTCTTTGGCATTTTAGGGCTTAGAACTTTTTCACTTTTATTTTATTATACTATATATATATATGTAAAATTTTATCTTTACTGTTTTGTATTCCTCCCACGTGCGGATAGATATAGGTCTAATTTTCAATAGTATTCTGTTTTTCTGTTAATTTGAAAATTTCCACTGTACGGGAAGACGGATCCATAAAATAATGCTTAACCTTCTTCACTGTCCTAAATCAGTGACAGCCTTAGAAATCATAATAGTTCTCCATTTTAGTTCTCTCTCTCTCAATGACTCTTCCGGTCTTTACAATTTTAATAGCTAAATATCTGATACTTGTAAATTCTGCTATTATCCAATCTTAGTAGAATATTCTTTTGTACTAATTATTTTATTCATATTATATATATATTAATACTCCGTAATGTTAAAATAAAATTATTTATATTGCAAAAAGAATCCAAGCAAAAATAAAACGAAGCTGTTAGTAAAAAGAAATTTATTTGAACCATTTTATATGAACAAATCAATAAGATTATTCAGTAACTTTTATTAGATATATTAAACAATAGTAACTAGTTTCAATGTGAACCAAAAGTATTAGTTTCTTCATATAAAGTTTTGAAAAATATTCAGGGAGAGGAAGTTGAGTCCAGATTTTCTGGACATCCTGTTTAGCTAAACCAATGCAGTGGGGTCACATAACGGGACTATTATTATTTTGTTTTATTTATAATCAAGCTTATTTGTTTTAGTATTTTATTCAGGAGCTTCCTTTTCATCCGCTTTCTCTTATCTAATTTTTCGTGTAATGAGGATGTTCCAGAATGCCTTGACCAGGACCTTCAAAAAGAAGTGGGCACGTGGCAATGGTCTCAGCGCACTAAAAGCCTTGATTAAAGAATGGATTCTGTCCCGTACAGGATTCATTCTATGCTTTAAATAAAGTATCCCCCCCCCCCTTCCTTAAAATTTCACAGTTTTAGTTAACATTAAGTAAACTAGAAAACATTTTAGTTTCATTTATACAACAGTAACTTTTCTCATAGAAAATAATTAATAGTTAAATCATTCTGTATTTAATAGTTGGTTCATAAATAAGCAAAAAAGCACCCTGGCCACTACTTTGCATCTAAAAAGAGAGGCAGGTCATCTCGCAAAACCCATTAGGAATGAACACTGTTATAAATCTAAAAATAATTTTGTATGAATCGTGACATAGAAAATTATTTTTAAGAAAGTTGTGTAATTTTAATTTATAATAACTATTATGAAAAGATTTTAATAATTCATAAACCAGTTTCATTTATTAAATAATTAATTTATTTGCTTTTTATATAACTATTGCACGTATCAAGTAATTATACTGATTAGTGACATTACTATGGATATAAAAATATATTGAACAAAATGTATGTGTGTAGTTAAACATTGTATTTATCATTGTAGTGATATTCATATCATTATATTTATCATATAATTTAAATTGGATAAGATTTATATAATTAAGTACCATTATATAACTGTGTATGAATAGCTATATAAAAATAAAATTCAAGAATTTGTATTCAATTTTGAATCATTTAAAGGAAAAAAATACTATTGTCATGAAGAGTAGCTCTATCAGATTTGTGTTTAAGCTATAGTACTATATTTTATGTATAAACAAAGAACCCACGATCATTAATTCTGGTGTATTATACAAAATTTTTAATATTTATTGAAGAATTTTTCGGATGAGGGTACCTTTTGAAAGGCTTAAAATTTGTCCTCAAGAATACAAAATGTGTTGCATAAACGTATTTGTGTGTATAATTTTTTTAACTTACAATTGAAAATTTCAGAAAAAAAATTTTAAAAGGCATTTTTATCAACATAAGAAAACATGTAATGTAAGAAAAAAAAAATTTTTTTTGTTGTTGTTGATTTTCATGAAATTTAGTTTAAATATGTTTATTATAGAAGGTGAGAGAGATATGTTTCAAATATTTGTATATTATTAAAACATTTGCCGTTTCCGTGTATTTTTAAATTGCTCCTTGCAAATTATAAATTTAATAAAAATGTTTATTTGAAATTTTTACTTATATTTAAACACAAATAATAATAATAACGCATGGATTTTTGAACTGCTTTATTAATTGAAGAAAGATAAATTAGAATTTCGCAGTGCAATTTTTTGCTGAAAAAACACTAAAAACAGCTTAAGTTGTGGCATTTTTATATAATTGTATAGTAAAAAGAAAATTATTTTTTAATTATTGTGGTTTTCAAGTAAGATTAAAATTTTGAGAAGCAATTTTAAGACAAAAAATATGTATTTTAATTTTTGAATGCAATTTAAACAAAATGCCATTAAAGAGCACCAGGTCCCTTAGCATACAAAAAAAAGGCCTTAGCCAGAATTTAAAAATAGACGGATTAGAATCATTGTTGTTGTGAATTATAGGTAACTACTTGCAGTGTTTTTTCAAGCGTTTTACCCCTTAAATTTGCCCTTTTTATGTCCAAATATAAGTGGAATGAACTTATAAATTTCTGTGATTGAATTTTAAAACGTAGGAGATTCGAAACCTTTTAACTTTTGAGATTATTTTTTCAGAGTACTCTTGAAGCTCTGATCGTAACTCTTGTCTTCACACTCTAGTTACATTTCCTCCCAGTAAAAGTAGAAAGCTCATCCCATCCCGAGCAAACCGAAAATATCTCTTAGGAATGCAGGAACCTAGAAAGACAACCGGAGACGAATAAAAAAAAAAAAAATTCAGTAGATCCTCCTAACTATTTACATACACCGCCAACTCTTTCCTTTCCGAATTCAGCTTTACAAGATTTCTTCTTTCTCTCTCTCTTTTATTTACAGGTTGCTGACCTACTGGATAACATATCTATTATCATTTCCTTGTAAACCTAAACCTGAGGTATAAATGTTATGGAAAACGATAAGATTTGCTTTCGCAACTTCTGAGTGTGTTTTTGATTTCTTGTACCGATATTCATTGTAGTTTTTATTTTATTTTGAAACTGCTAAAACAAATCATTACTTACTTTAGTGATATCCAAGATAAGCAATGTTTTTGGAAATCTATTGTAGTAGAAAAGTCTCATTCTCCTCGCCATATTTTGAAGCGTTAAAATACTTTAGCCTGGCATTAATGCAACATAGTCAACTTCATTAACCTCTTAATAGGCTTGACCAGAACTCGATCTCGCTAAACTGGCCAAACCGTATACAATTGAGATAATTCGAGTGGAGCCGTATTTTACGCTGCTACAATTTTCACACTCGAATAAAAGCGTTCGCCGTCTGCACTCGTGAGACTGACTGCAATCCGTCATCGTGATTTCGTAAATTTAGATATATATACATCATAAAAAGTTTATATTCATAGCCAGACATAAGTATTTTGGAACGCATACGTTTTTTGCATTAAAAAAAATTGAGTTGGAAAAAAAATTTAGATTTCAGAAGCAAATTAGTAGAAAGATTAATACAAAGTTATCATAGCAATAAAAACGATAAAAAGACATTCGGGTAGACCATAATCTTCTGGAATTATACTACTAACGTAATGTCATTTTCCCAGTTTTGTTCCACCAACATAAAAAAAAAAGCTCCCACAAGACACTGCGCTTGTGTTGTGCTAATACGGATAGCAAAGGAAAAGGTACAAGAGTCGTGGATGCGTAATAATTGCAATGTTGGGCTACGTGCTGCACCTTGTTTCCAAATATATCAGAACAGATAATTTTGAATAATTTTTTTTAAAGTAAATACTTACATTGCTACTATTTCTGTTGAAAGAAGTATAGATAAATATTTTTATTGATAAAAATATTTCTTCGAAACAGCAATTCGAAAAGGAAGATAATAAAGGTCGATGTATGTACAAGATTGCAATTTTCGGCTCTTATCTGCAATGTGGATCAAAATAGAAAATTAAAATAAAAATTTTCATTGATTTTATGGGTGTTTCTTTCTTTCTTTTTTTTTTTTTTTTTTTTTTGTTGCCGAAACAAGGTTCTGAAATAAGTTTTCTTGGAAAAAAAATATTTAT
The DNA here is from genome assembly GCA_019973955.1 of Trichonephila inaurata madagascariensis. Lineage (NCBI taxonomy): Eukaryota > Metazoa > Arthropoda > Arachnida > Araneae > Nephilidae > Trichonephila > Trichonephila inaurata. Next base: position 292,526 of record BMAV01001900.1, read on the forward strand.
ACCGGTTTTTTTTTCACAATAAGTGTGCGTTAAGGGGTCAAGTTGAGTCTGTACTCTTGCGCCATATGAAAAAATGTTGGTCAGCTTCTCAAAAATGTCTCCCCTTCCCCGTGGCATACACCCCTGCTTATCTTTTATTTTAAACTCATCTTTTCCCTCCTCTGACTTCAGACCGTCATTATCTCTAGAGCAATATAAATCAAACCTGTATGAATCTTACCACACATAAAGATTTTGTTGACTCGGTGACCCCAAGCAGTGAGATTTAGAAGTGAGGAAAAAAAATTACAAAAGCTTACCTTATTTCAAAACAAAATCTTGACAGACTCGTGCGGAGGAAGATTCTGGGTAGATCATCTGCCTCAAGGTTTGGGTTTGAAAGTAGGTCACGTGTTCACTTCTAACACGATAAAAGTTCATTAAGACAGCCTCCCAATTTTATGATTTGTTAGAAATTCAGTTATGTATTGACTAAATATGAAAAGAATGATTGATTTCCAGGAATTGTATATTTTGCGACATTATAAAGACGTAAGAGGTATTCTAAATGATATTTAACAAATCTGTTTAAATTACAATGTTAGCTTTTATTTTTCAGATGTATGAGCTGGAGCGAGTACATATATATAAGCAATTAGGATATTTTTCTTTTACTTTATTGAATAAGACATTCAATCGATGTTTTATTCATCTCAGTGAAAGCAGGCACTAATTGATAACTATAAAATATGATGACATCAAACAATCAAATAAATATATACAAGACACATATTTTTTACAAAAAATTTGAACTTTTTATTCAGGTTTAGTTTCAAGCGTATGATACTCAGTTCTATACTCAGACAGCTGTCGCATATTTCGACGTCTAAGCATTTTATGATTTTCAAAGCTTTTTTTCAATTCCGACTATTAGCTCACACTCTCTATTTATTTATCTTGGTGGAATTTTCAATCGTTAGTAAAATACATTTTAAAGCGCTCAATTGAGGTGAAATTTTATATACATGATTATTTTGGATGACAATACAATAATTTAATTATAATTAATAAAAATTAATTGATTAAAACTAATTATTTAAAGAATTACAAATACAGCCACATTGGCATCATTTTTGGCGACTTGAGTCAAAACTTGAAAAGGTTTTTTTTTCTCACGTTTTAAAGCATTCAGTTGAACAGAAATTTTATTTACACGATTGTTTTGGATGACAATACGATACTTTAATGATAATTAATAAAAATTAATTACCACTTAATATTGTGATTCTGTCATATGTATATACATATTTATATTAATTGTAACTATTTAATAAAAAAACTAAAATATAAATTTTTCTTTGTTGATCTAAGTAGGAATTGACTTGATTTTTTTAAATTTTTTTTTTTATGATTTTCATAGCTTTTTTCTTATTATTTTCAATGTTTATCATTTGAAAAGAGCTGTAATCAGAATATTTCTTTTTAAATTACGCCCACCACCGTCTTTGCGGACATAAGGCGTCTTGCAGAAGTTGCATTTGTAGGAGGGAGAACTCCATAGTTATCTTGAGAGCGAACATGAAGAGAGAGGCAACCAAAAAGATGCTCCCTAGTCATTGGCATAGAATTACAGGGAGGGCAGAGCGGAGAATCAGCCAAGCCAATTTTAGACAGATGGGGCTGTAAATAATTATGCCCGGTGTTGACTCTAAAACACACCACTCCCTCCACTCTGGGGAGGACAGAAAGTTGAGCCCGTCTCTGGCTATCGATTAGACAAGACCAAGATTTACCATCAGTCAACGCTTTAAGAAAGGATATTTTATGACGATTTTTATCCTTGATAAGTCACTTGGCATTTCTAAGAGGAATCGATAGATAAGGTGGATGTAATTAGAATATAACACTTCTTAAAGTCTATGAAAACAAAACTCATTAAGATATGTACATTCTATATGTCTTTGGCCGATGATGTTCGAATTAAGTAGATTGTTTGAGAAAAGTGCATTCTCGAATACACAAATCGGTTTATATTTGGAAATATATTGCATATACCCATTTTTACATCAACATTACTTTTAAAATAACACATGTTATTTCACTAATATATTTGTATCAGTAGCGCACACAAAAATTTTTCAAGGGAGGGGTCCAGGGTCGAAAGTCCACCATTTTGGTATCATGCTCCATTACGCCACCCAGCATATTCTTTTAATTTTGTCGATTTTCGGGGACAAAAACAATACAAAATTAATTATTAAACAAATAATTAGCATTAATTAATAAAATTAATTATTAATAACAAATACATAATTAAATTTTACGTAATATATATGTAGGATTATAACCAATCGAAAAAAAATTCAAGGGCTATGGGGGAGGGGGTGTCCGGACCCCTAAGACACCTCCTTGTGTGCGCCACTGATTTGTATGCATATTTCTTCATAATTGAATAAATATAGTCTTCATACAATTGAAACTCTTGTAAAAATGAACCGTTAAAAGAACATTGGTAAATTCAGGTATATAATAAATAGTTAAGCAAAATATCTAACGAATCGATCAAAAAGGAAATTTGTGACGTACTCGTAGTTGAATCAGCGGAAACACATCGACAATATCGTACGACCACAACGAATGAGAAATAGAAAAGGAAGGAAAACTAGTCACATACAAAAAGAAATTAGTATTGCAGGAAATACATCAATACATAATGAAACAAGTCAACTCTTGATTAGAAATGGAAAAACGCACGAGAGAAATAAAAAGCAAAAGTAACGAATGAGAATTATTCAAAAACTGTTCACAGGGACCTTTCATAAAATTCTTTTCTTACAATTTTCCCTGAAAGTGAATAATTTGCACATTCATTGTAATTATTATTTTTCAGGAAATGGGATTTGTATTCTTATTCTATGTATCATTTGAATGAACGTGTTTCCTTTACATTTGTTGCTTGCTAGAGAGATAAAATTAAAAAAAGTATATATTAAAACAATTCTGTCGACACATTACTATAACAAACAAAACCTGTAAGGCAGCTATTGTTAAGTTTTTACGAGTGTTCTCCGCTATTTTTTATAATTTACTTTTAAAGATCTAACTCTCAGGAGTAGGAATATTTTGAAGACCAAGACACTGTCCCCTCACCCTCGAAAAAAAAGTTAGAACAATTTTGCACAAAAAAAATTGACATCAATTGCTTTAGACCAATGGTCTTCAAACTGTGTTCCATGAAACCTTGTGGCTCCACAAAGTATACCCAGGGGCTCCAAGAGTCAGAATAAAAATTCGATAAGAAATGTATACAAAATAAATTCATGTTCTCTGTGGAATTAGAATTACCACAAGTATCTAAGCCCATGTTTCCCTACGTGGGTCCCACGAAAGGACTGTTCATCACCGAATAGCCTCAATTTTTCGTAATTTCCTGCAACTTTTATCTGAATATAATAAAAGAAAACTAATACGTTTTTTCTTTATATGTACTACCTAGATTGTAAAAATTCTGTTCTTTATGACTCTGGGTTCCACAAAATAAATTTATGCTCGTTAGTGAAATGTTTTGCAAAACTAAATGAAATGGCATTAATTGGATTTTAGACGATAAAAAAATCCATATAGAGAGCATTTCCAAAAAAATGCCTAGAATCTGTAAAATAATATTTCCCAGACAAGAACAAACGTGAATAGATAAATCAGAAGGCTTGTCAATGAAGGAAAAGGAACAACTTATATGTGTATCAATAGATTCGACGTTAAATCTAAATTCAAGAAGAAACAGCTCCCCTCCCACTAAATTTTAGGATGCAAATTTGTAAAATACACAGGAGTTTCTCTGACACAGTTGTAAACAATTTAATGCCATTCTGAACAATGTATTTAAGTTAAAAATATTTCTCAATGTATATGTGGAGACAAAAACAAAGCATAGCAACGCAGAACATGGAATGCGATTGCAGATAGCTTCTATGCACCTAGACTTCGACAGTTGGTGTAAAAAAAATGCAAACATATATCCAAGTTACTAATGGGGTAGATGACACCTGGAGCCCGAATTTATTCTATTGATGAGTAAATTATATTAATATGTTAAAAAATTTAATAAATATACAGTATTTTTCTTTAATTGTCTTTAAAAAATTATTATAACATGTCGTGATTTACTTTAAACATTATTTTAAGAAAATTTCTTCTTAGGCTTGGATAGGGTTCCTTATAGTTATAACACCTAATAGTTTTAAGGGCTTCATGAGTTAGAAGACTATTGCTTTAGATTATAAATATCTGTCCTTTCTTTCTAGTGCATTAGAAAATTGCGCCATTTATAGAATAAACTAATAATACAGTATCCAGTACACAAAGCTAAACAGTGGTGTAACGTGCACCCCCGAGACCCGCGCATCGCGGAGGGCCCAGGATTCTAGAAGACCCAAACCGTGACTAATGCCAAGTACACAAACCTTTGTATGATCCGATTGGGGGCCCAAAACCTGACTTTGAAGGGCCTAATATTCTCCGTTGTGCCACTGAAGCTAAAATTATTTTTTTTTCTATTTAGAGGCAAATTATTTGCTATTCGAATTTATGAAGACATTCTATAACAAGAAGAATTAATTATTAAATTTAGGCGTATTTTAAATGCATGTTATATAAGAATTATTAATATAATATTAGTGTGTAATTTTTACAACACACATAATATAAGCTCACGAGATTCGTGTATTATTATAAGAATTAAATTAATTTTTTAAAAGCGTATTTTTCACTACAGGGGAAACAGTTGATGAGAAGAGAGTGTAATATAAAATAACATCGCATATAAAGCAACACGAGAACCATTGGCGACTTGCCTCGCAATCTTGAACATCGGTCAAGTGACGAGAACGATTCCTGAGCTGGCACCTCCCTCTCCTAACTACCACACCAACGGGAGGACATTAAGCCTCGACAGATTTAACATGCATAGGCCCCTTCTGCATGGTGGGTCCTCAGTGACACCTAGACCATCCAAGTGGCTCTACAGCCACGAATTCGTGATTTTATCCACTAGGCTACCATACCCATACAGTTGGTGAGGAAAAGGGCAGGCAATTTTTTCTTCGCAACAATTTATATTTAAGGTATCCGACTACGTTCGGAAACGTGATTTTGCAAAAGCGTGTAAATGGATAATATTTATGATATTTAGCATCACTTAGATTAGACAATGTATATAAAATTGGGTTAAGAATAGTATTACAATAAAAAATTATTTAAGTACAATATTTTGACAAAAAATGAACTTAGAATAACCTTTTTTTCCAAATGTTCTCCTTTTGTAAAAAATGCTTCTATTGTGTTAATATTTTGCCTGTGTATATAGCTTAGATCTCTATACAGAGGCTCAACTAGAATTTTTGAAACGCATAACTTGGAAGTCGGTTTATCCATGTTTTACGAAAACAGAAGGGAGAAATTTTAAGAAAATTATTTCAAATGGTCGTAACTCTGAAAATAATGTGAAATTTTCAACAATCATAGTTGAGCCTCTGAACAGAGGTCTGAGCTATATACAGGCAAAATATTAATACAATAGAAGAATTTTTTACGAAAGGAGAACATTTGGAAAAAAGGTTATTCTAAGTTAATTTTTGGCCAAAATATTGTATTTAAATAATTTTTTTTTGTCATAATGTCCTTAAAACAATTTTATACATGTATTCTAATCTAAGTAACACTAAATATCATGAAAATTATACATTTATGCGCTTTTTTAAAATCATGGTTCCGAACGTAGTCGGATATCTTAAGCTAAACATCTTAAAATATGCTGTAAGTTGTTGGTGTAGTAAGAGAAATGACCGTAAAATCCGCCGTATAACACGCACTTTTAATACAAAAAATAAGATCGAAATTTACGAGTGCGCGTTATACGCCGTGTATAAAAATGAGAGCTTTAAAAATAAAAAAATAAAAAGATGAGCATAGAAAAAAAATTAGACTTCCACGTAGATCGAAATAAGGTTTCTTAAAAAAAATGCATTCCTTACGAACTTAAAGGGCTGTTGTTCTAGAAGTATACTATTTTTTTCAAAAGCTTGGAATAATACCTCGAATAAATGACTTCAAAACATAAGAGTTATTACACACGTACATCTCAAGTTTCTTAGTAAAAAAAGGAGATGCGCTTTATACGGCGAATATACCTAAAAGCTAAAAGTTTTAGCTTGAAAGTATAAGTGCGCGTTATACGCCGAATTTTACGCGGTAATCCAATCAAATACAAAATATTCGGTTCCGTAACAACACAAATAGTAACTACAATGCTATCCAAGTTTTAAATTAGCTTTTACCAGTTAAAAAAAATAGTATTCGAGTTAATTTCACCAAGGATGCACGACCGATTGTTAGTTAGATATAGTTATGTCATAACGTGAAAAAAAAGGTAATCTAGTAGTTACAAAGTCTGAAGACAATGCCCTTTGTAAGTTACAGATTGTGCAAACATTATACTGGGTCACTATGACTGCAATCCGCCTATTTTAGACGCGTTAACACCTATCGTTTACAAAGACAGAAAACTCCAGAAACGCCTCTTAAGTCTGGGAATTCGGGAGGCAGTCTGAATATCACATTCGAAATTTCGTTCGAAGAGTTTTTTTCAATAAATTTAAAACAGCACTCGGTTCAATTACCTTTTAACTAGTTGCTTTGATTAATTCCTTACATCTATAATGGTGTCTGAATAATTTTAATTATAAGCAGTCACTTAAGTTAATTAATTACTTAACTAATTATAATTTAACAGTTCCGACTGATGTTCATTGAAACATTCATCAAATGGAGTTGCTAATTTTATCCCACTGCACTTTGATCGATTGGTCTGGCTCGTCTTTGTTCAATAATATTAAAGTAATATTTTTTTAAGATTTAAGATCAAGTTAAGTACAGTAATACCTCGCGAACTTACGCGATAAGCGCGTCGGGGTATAATTTCACGCATATAAATACATATAAATTATTTTTAATTGGGGTCGGAGACGAAAGAAAATAATAATATAGAAAAAAAATGTGTAGTAAAATCTTCGATAACACAAATCCAAAATGGCAAATGTAAGTTATTTTGATGTAGAAGAGAGAGAGAGGTTTCATAAAATCTAACTAGTAATCTGCCGGCTTTTAAAGATTTTTTTTTCTCCCGAAAAATTTCCTATTGGCATGCGACTAATTTTTGTATTCCTTGTTTTGTCGGGAAAAATACGCTCTACGTTGGAGTTTGTATTTTCTAAAATTAATTTCTATTAAACTGGACTTTTCAAATTACCAACCATCATTCGATTTTCTGATTGAACTGAGTCTACATACTCAAATTCTTCAATGTCTTGCTCTTACTCATGCATTTCTAAGAGCTCATCAATTATCAGCTCTTGATTGTAGGAGTCCAGTAATTCTCGAACGTCATCACTATTCACTTCTGAATGTATTTGCCTGGCAAGATCGACAATTTCTGTTGTTGTTGCTAATGCCACCTGTCTGAAGTAGTCAGATCGAGGCCCACGAAATTTATCATGGCAAGGGGCTATCATTGGCCGTAGCCATGAGCACCATACAGGTGACAGTATGATTTAGCTCGGATCCATCCCCCATTTTGAGAGAGAACACCCTGGGGGAGGGGGTCAGGGGGCTCCCACCTCTCTTCCCCATCCAGCAACCCCACGAGAGGACTATTTATAGCACCCCCATGCCGCAAAGGCACTATATATTTACAAACGTCCATGTCTTCTCCGGGATTCGAACCCAGGCCCTACGGCACTGCAGTCAACGTCGCTAACCACTATACTGGATGGGTGACTCGACAACTTCTTCAATCAAATTACCAATTTGATTAGGCTCTGGCCATAATTCCGCCTGAGTTTTAATGATGAAAAAAAGACGAATCTATGAGATTTGAAAATAGCGTAAATCGAGGTATTACTGTATATTTATTCGATACCTGCTTGAAGTGCATGTTTATAAAAAGAGGGTTCTGTATGTGACATGTAGCTTGTTCAAAATGTGATTTATTTTACTCAGCTATGAGTTGTTTCTTGCATGTATTATAATAACATAACACGACAAATGATGTACAATAAGAAGCTAAACATGAATTAATTGCAAAAAGATTACTTAAACTGTCGAACTATCTTTTCCAACTGATGTACACGAATTTCTTAAGAAATAAAAAAAAA
>BMAV01001900.1:303132-313399 GCA_019973955.1 Trichonephila inaurata madagascariensis
ATAATAGAAGTATTTTTCATTAAAGGAGAATATTTTGAAAATGGGTCCTTCTATGTTCATTTTTTGTCAAAATATTGTACTTAAATAATTTTTGTTTGTAATACTATTCTTAAAACAATTTTATATACATTTTCTAATCTAAGTGACACTAAACATTATCCATTTATACGCTTTTACAAAATCACGGTTCCGAACGTAGTCGGATACCTTAAAGTCTTACAAATGTTTCTTTCGTTGTAAAACTGAAATATTTATAATGTGGCAAAGTAGAAGGAAAGAAAATGTAAGTAATAGCTTCTTCTGAAAAGTAAAAGACGTAGTGTGTGTAATACTTATCTTAATTATATACCTTTACTTTTGACCTTGGTTTAATTATGTCTGGATAGCGAAAAATTCTGCTGTACTTCATAATAAATACATAAAACCGGATAACAACCATTTTTATTCATGCCAATTTAATGTGAATGAGACAATTAACTCAGCAAAATAACTTCCACAAAATTTCAAAATTATTATAACGATTTGAAAGGAAAAAATCTTTAATCGTACCATAGTTGCGAATGATTTTATAAATTTAATTTTTAAAAAATATAAATCAAACATTTTTAAAACGTAAGTAAGTATAATTTACAATAAATGCTTTTTGCTTACTTTATACATGGTAATTTTAAGAAATTATACGATTCCTTTAATTTGAGGTGTAGCCCCTAATTTATATTTTATATCATTAGATATAGCCTTTTTCAACTTAATTTTTTTCTTTCGTTTCGTGTGAAGAACGCTTAATGAAGCAAAAAGAATTTTTAGAAAAGGAATCGTATAAAGAAATTTTAGAAGTTTGGTTTCTAAAATTGTTTGTGGATATTAACTTTATTTTTTTAAAAATAGTAAGAATTTATTCCCGAAAAGGATATACTAGTAAAGATTGTAACAGAAAAAGTTACTTCTTTGCAAAATTGTTTTATTTTCACTAATATATATATATATATATATATATATATATATATTCCACTTAAATTATTATAAGCCAAATATTATTTAAAAGTATACTTCGGAATGTTTCTCAGCAAATAAGATAAAAATGTTTTCAATACAGTGGCAAAAACTGCTTAGAAAAGGCAGCTTTCTTCTTAAACAATGTCAAAAAATAGAAAACAAAAATTCTTTTTATTTTTAGCTAATTTTGTTAAATATATAAATTCAAGATGAGGAATAACTTCACAACAGATTCAAATAATAAGTATACTCTCTTTATAAGACATTTTTAATAAATATTTATTTAAAAGCAATTGCTACTGTTGATGTAACAGGTTTCAGAATTATACAAGACTCCGATTCATATTATATATAATAAAAACTTGACAAAACCTTGACTTTAAGGTATCCGAATACGTTCGGAACCGTGATTTTGCAAAAGCGTATAAATGGATAATATTTATGATATTTAGTGTCACTTAGATTAAAAAATGTATATAAAATTGTTTTAAGAATATTATTACAATAAAAAATTATTTAAGTACAATATTTTGAAAAAAATGAACATAGAATGACCCAGTAGCCCTCGTGTTTCTTTTAAATCCGATGTAAATAAACAATCAATCAATCAAGGCTAAAAAACTTGAAAATAACAGGAATTTTTACAATTTCTATATACTCATTTGTTTTCATTTCCCTCCATTTTTATATGGTGGTTATTATAACATATAACACTCTTGTGCCTTGTGGGTAAGTATTTTCAAAAAACTCTGTCTGAATTTAAATTATTTTATATAAATAAAAATTCAATGCGTGTGTGTGTAATTTAAATTTAACAACTTAAGCTGTGATAATCATTGTTTTTATGCTTTTTTGCTAACCAGTTACAAGATTTTTTCTTAATTTGCTATTTGCTAAATTATTATTAATAATAATCATGAACATTTATTTAACGTGCATCCAGTGTTGAAGATTTTGCCACCATTTATTTCATTTTTTTAAAGACATAGAAGTAGATAGTAATCCAAGAAAAATGAAATTTTATTAGTTAGCCAGGTAAAATGGAAGATTAGTAAAAGTTTCCTGTTTCGAACCTTTTAAGTGAAGTACGGAGGAATTAGACAAATAAAAAAAATTATGGAAAAAAAAAATGAATCGAAGGGATAGTGAGAGGCAACTGCTATCTAAGAAAAATGCGCTTTCTTTTGATCAAATTGGGGCTCTGAGTAAACCAATTGTATTAAAACTGAAGACATCGATGTAAATTTAGTTCTCGTAAAATCTAAAAGAGAAAAAATTGTATGAGAAACTAAGTAGAAAAATTCGGTATAACATAAAATTTTCCTATATATATAATTGAGAAAAGCGACACTCACTCATCATGAGATTTTCGAAGCTATTAAACTCCCCTAGAGATTTGAAATTTGGTAAGCTTATTTCTTTTGTAGTGTAGAGATCCGCTATGAACGGGTTTTGCTCAAATCGACTGCCTAAGGGATTGCGAAGGATTGAAAGAGAGTTACAAAGAAAATGTCCCGTTTTTGAAATATTAGACCAACCGAGTTGAAATTTGACAAGAATGTTTCTTTTGTTGAGTAGAGATAAGCTAAGAAAGTATTCTGCTGAAATGGACTCCCAAGAACTACAGAGACGTTATGGATTTTAAAAAAATTCCAGATTTTGAGATATTAGACCTAGACTTGAGAAATGTGTGTGGTAAGCGTATTTCCTTCGTTGAGTAGAGATCCACTAAGAATGGCTCTTTTGAGGAAATTGATTCTGCTAGGGAGAGCTATAGGGGATCAAAAAATAATTATAGTCTTCCGTTTTATAAATTCAAGGACTCCATGAAAAAAAATGAGTTAAGCTGTAATGGCCTCCCGCCTGGGGAAGCCATCTCCTCATCTACTCGACCTAAATCTGTTTGAGGTAAGGATTGATGACCCAAACTAGCCATGAGAAAAATCCAATTTATTATTACCAAATATAATAATCTAAGACAAGCAAACTATAGAGGGAAAATCTAGAGTGATATAACGATAGCTCAAAATCTTATGTGAATAAGCGCATGAAATCCTAATAACTTAACTTTAATCAAAGTTATCTTAAGAATCTTAACTTCTTTAATTTATTTTAATAGCTAAAGCCGTCCTATAATCACACGTCTAAATTCCGATCCTTGCCGTAATAGCACAGCTTTCCACAATTCAGCTTCTTTTCCTTCTCTTTCGATTACTACTCTCCCACTATATATATACTAGCTTATCTGCATAACAAGATTTCTTTCAGAGGGATGGCTGTGAAATAACTCAATTGCTGGCCCCAAAGATTCCTCAAGAGAATAATAGAAAATCACGTAAGGCCCCGTCACAAAGTTATTGATAAAAAATAGTAGATATTTTTTTTTTTTTTTTTTTTTTTTTTGCTACTGTAACATTGTTACGTTGAGGATTGTCTTTAAAATATAGGAATGTGGTCCACAATTATAGACAGGGTCTCTTTAGAAGTAAATCGCACTTTCTTCCCAGTCACCAAGCTTGCTCTTTTTCATTTGCTAGTACTAAAAGAATAATCTTTCTAGATCCGCAAGCGATCCAAGTCCTCATGCCAGTGAAATAGCCATGTGGGAAGGCTTATGTACGTTAAATCTGTTGTGGCTCATAGATCCTCACGTTGGCATGGTGTGGAAGTTAAGAGAATGGAGAGCAGACTAAGGTATCGTCTTCATCAGTTGACCGCGATCCAAAATTACGAGGTCTGTCGCCAATAGCCCTTGTGATGCTTTGGTGTGCGACCTTAATAACAGGGCTGTGGAATCGGAAGAAAAAAAGGCCCGACTCTGACTCCCAGAATTTTAAACTTAACGACTCCGACTCCCTCATATATATGTTAACACATACACATGTTACAGCTTATTTTTTTAATGTAAAAAAAAGTAAAGATCTACAAAAAAAATGATGGCTTAACAGATTATTTATAATTAATTTGTATTTATTATGAAATGGAGTAACTGAAATTAGTAATTTCTGAAGAACAGTGTAGCTTCGGCAAGATTTTCTTTGACATAGGACCGTAAATCCGATTGGAATAAATTCAGAGCTGAAAATAGTCTTACCATACTAACGCGTAGAAGGAAGAGCTCTGTAACAGTTAGGTCTACTTCTTTTAACTTTTCACAATAAATTTATATAAGTTCTAAAAAAGGTACCTTGCAAGAGTGATTTCATATTTTTCTATTTCTTCAAGTTGAAATCTGTGTAGAAATCTTGTTTGTATTTTTTCATTTTTACATCTAAAGGTACTTTATTTTCATTCGCTTTGCCTTAACCTTTTCAATATTATCCTAATATTTCTCAAAATTTAATTCAAGATAAAAATAAATAAAAATAATAACTCACAGTTTATCATTTTTTTTTTTTTTTTCAATTTACTTAAATCTCATTTCAAACTCAAACTGTCCTACGAAAACTGGAGTCGCAGTCGATGTATTTTTAGCGACTCCAACTTTGACTCCTTTTACCCAAAAATCTGTCTGATTCCGAACTCCATGACTCCGACTCCACAGCCCAGCTAAAGCTCACTCACTCCGCAAACGATCTTTCCGGCAACAATATCGTCTCGACAGAGAAGCAAAGTTCCGACATTTTGTAACAATATAGTTTTGATATTGTTAAGATTCACTGGAAACATCTGACAAAACGAAATATGTACAAGAATTAACTGATGATAAAACACCTTGAAAATGTTAAGTATTGGCACAATTTTGCTTTCCAAATTAGATTTTGACTCATATTAGGCTAATCTAATTTCAGAAATACATTTTTACCTCGACGTTATACTTTAGTGACCTTGTTGTTTTAGTAGGGCTTATTATCAAAAATTTGCAGCTAAAATATTTGTTCAAAATCTTAACTCGATTACACATTTCTAGATGAAGCTTAAAATTTACAGAGAACTTTCTAAACCTAATTCTTAATTTAGAATTTTTAGAAGGTTGTTCTTTTTATTTTCAAATTGTATGGCATTTCCCTAAACGAGTCATAATTCCGAAAATTTGTTGTTATCAAGGAAATTTAAAAAAAAAAACTCTTAGAAAGGTTTGATCTTGTATATTATTTTTAATATTTTAATTAACTCGAATTTTTTTTATTTTAAATTTTTGACAACCACATGCATTAAAGACTTAATACATAAAAAGCAATTTACACTGAAATGAATAAGGTGCTTTTTTGCTTGAATATGTGGCCACGGTAGACTAGTGGTCATGATCGCGAGCTCGTGACCTGTGCTGTCGAGTTGCTGGTTTGATTCCCGATGCCACTAAAAATCCACCATATAGAGCGGCTGATGCAATGTCGTGCCTCAAATTGGCGTGGAAGGAAAGTTAGGAGAATGGGGTGCCGGTTCAAGTGCCCGTTACTTGACCGTGGTTCAAAATCATGAGGTTCGCAGCCAGTAAAACTCGCGTTGCTTTAAAATTTGACATTAGTAAACACTCACTCACTTTGCTTACATATTCACTCATTAGAACTTATAGATAAATAAAACCTTACCACAAACTGAAAAGAATAAATATCCGAAGGCCTTTTAATCAATCTTTACAACTAGTAGAAAGAATTAAAAAGTAAATTTAATCTTGAATCTAAAATTTAAATACTTAAGCTACAAAATCAACTGACAGATGGTTTGTTAAATTATAGAAAATAACGATATATTTCATTGCCATTTAAAATAAATAGGAATCTGAAAAATAGGCAGAAATATAATTCTTTTTTTCTTTTTTTTTTCTTTTAGCCTCTTTCTCAATAGAATAATTTTTTTCCCCTTGAGTTATGTTTTTAAACGACCATTCAATACCCTGAAACCAAATACTTTCTTACGAAAAGGAATGTTTTAAAATAACGATTCTGTATCCATTTTCTTCCAACTCTTTCGTAAGAGGAGAGAAACCGGTAGAAAAAACATCACATGTTTTTGTAAAGGGGGAAAAAGGGTTCGAAAAATTTAGTATAGCAGTCTCCCGATTATCTGAGGAAATGAGGTCACAAACCAACGGAAAGTTGCTTTGCCTTAGGAGGTACCGAGTAGCTCTGTAAAATTTACACTCCCACTATGGGGAGTAGTGAAGAGGGAGGAGGCTTGACCTCTGTAATAGCTTGATCAAAAAGGAATAACAAACTTGACAATTCAGTACACGTCAGATCGAGTATAAAATACAACATCGGTTCTCACAGCTTAAAGTATTATTGGTTTTTCTTCTTTTTTTTTTACTTTTTGCTTGACATTTATCAAATTAATGACATCGAATTTTTGTGTCAGAAATAACAATTATGTCAATTAAGAAATAAAAAAAAAACAATTGAGAAACGACTTTCAACATTTTGAATTTTGTCGCGAATAATATAGCTTTGGAAACGTAAAAGAGAACATACCTATTTCAATGAAATACACTGGTGTGCAAAACTTAAGCAACAATGTAAAAATTTAGCAGATAGCCATGAAATTGCAGAAAAGGAGATCTGGAGATCAGTACAGTGAACACGTAAGTCGGTAGAAACGTCATGTGTATGCAAATATCAGGAACAAAACGTCACAAGCGATGTGAGCGTACGCAAAACGCGTGATGTCGGCGCTCGCTGCTCAACAGTAGAGTAAAATGAAGGACGGAGACGCAATTCAACATATTCGCTGCAAGTGCCAGTGAGTCAGTTCGTGAAATATGGCTAGAAGAAATCACCTGGACGACTTCACACGTGGATGAATGATCGGAAAGCTGGAGGAGGGGCATATTGTCACCAGTGTAGCTGCAGAGTTAGGAATCAACAAAAGTGTCGTTTCGCGCGCTTGGAAAGCGTTCCAAACCACAGGTACAGCTGTTACAAAGGTTGGTAGTGGCCGCCCGAGGACGACAACTGCAGGGGATGACCGATATATCATCCTGCAAGTGAAAAGAGGTCGACAGCAGAGCAAGCGTCATTGCTCAGAAACTCCGTACAGCAACGGGTCGACAAGTGTCGCGGTTTTCTTTGGACAGACGCCTTCACAAAGAGGGCCTGTTCGCCCGCCGTTCTGAACGCTGCCTCCTGTTGAAAGTTGGCCACCGAAGCCACCGTTTACAGTTGGCCAGAGAACACAAAAACTGGACAACTGATCAATGGAGTAGTGTTCTCTTTACGGATGAGAGTCGGTTCAGTACCAGAAGCAATTCTCAACGCGTTTTGATTTAGAGAGAGATCGGGACACAGTTTTATCCCAGTAACATCAAGGAAAGACACCATTACGGTGGTCCTGGAGTTCTTGTCTGGGGAGGCATTATGCTGAACGGGTGAACTGAGCTTCACATTTTCGACAGAGGGTCTGTAACCGGGGATCGCTATTGTGAGGAGGTACTTCTTCCCCATGTGCGTCTTTTCCGTGGTGCCACTGGCCAAGGCTTCATTTTTATGGATGACAATGCACGGCCACATCACACTCTTGCTGTTGAGGAGCTGCTGGAAAGTGAAGATATCACTCGAATGGATTGGCCAACGTGCTCCCCAGATTTAAATCCCATCGAACATGTGTGGGATGCTTTGGGGGATGCATTGCCAAACGCTTACATCATCCGGAGAACAACCAACAGCTCAAACAGATGTTGATTGAGGAATGGGCACTCCTACCTCAAGAAATGTTGCACCAGCTGGTTCTGAGTATGCGGAGACGGTGCGAAGCAACCATTGTAGTAAGGGGAGGGCATATACCATATTAAAAAACATCTGCTTGTTGTTCTTCCTGTTGGACAGACAATCATGAGTCACGATACTATGCGTTCAATAAAGCTTGTTTTTGTTTGATTCCATACCGTATGCGTTGTGTTCCTATTTCAGCGCCGATGCTTTCGTCATCATTTACGTACATAATACTCTTCCTCATTTCAGAATTTCATGTCTCTCAGATGATTTTTCGTGAAGTTATGGCAATAAACCCACCTGTTGCTTAAGTTTTGCACACCAGTGTATATATACTCTGAACAGTGGGGCACACAGGAATTTTTCAAGGGGGGGTTCCAGGGGCGAAAGTCCACCATTCTGGTACCATGCTCCATTACGTCACCAATATATTCTTTTGATTTTGTCGATTTTCGGGAACAAAAAAAGTGAAAAACTAACTATTCATTAAATATTCAGCGTTAATAAATAAAACTAATTATTAATAAAAAAAATAGTTGATTAAATTTTACTCACTATATACTGCATGAGAATAGCCTCACATAGATAACATTTATACTGTAAGGCAGGGGTGGCGAATCTTTATGGATCAACGTGCCATTTTTTCTTAAGAAATGTTTAGTGGGTTATAGACGTGCCGTCAAATAATTTTGACTCGTGATTATTGGGAAAATATAATAAAGCTAAATACTAATAACACAAAACTCTTTACTTACTACAGAAAAATACATTTTGTATTTTATAGTAGTAAATGTTTTATTAAACGTGTGATTCAAATTATATAAGGTAACATTAGTGTGATTTCTGCTATTGCAGATTAGATGACAAATAAATGTTATTAGGATTGGGTAAGATGTTACTTTTAGAAGAATGCACGCTGAATTGGAGTCACCTGCCAAATGGTTTCTAAACGAGTCTTTAATGTTTTAATCATCTCTGAAAATAAGGCATTAGTCGATGAAAATATATATAGTTAAAATAGCATGAGAGCCTGCTACTTCAAACAGTTAAATGTGCATGGAATCGAATTTAATGTTTCCAACATTTCTTCACTGGCATTTTTACTTATATTGCTTGTTAATTAATCTTTCTGTTTCAATCAATTCTAACTTTTTCCTTGTTTCAATACATTTTTGAATCCATATTGAACTAAACAAGAAATCAATAAGTTGCATTTCAAATTCTTTAATTTCCAGCATCGAATTGGGGCAAGTTCAGTTTATCAAATGATGTCGCATCAGGGTACATAATAAACTTGAGCGTGTCTGATAATTCTTTGAACTGAGAAAATCTTACTGAAAATTCCTTTGATTGAAGAATCAATCGTAGTTGACCGTTTTGACCGGTTGCGTGCCAATGGTTCGCCATCTCTGCTGTAAGGTAGGTAGTAATTCTTTGCCTGGACAAAATTGCTAGACTTATTATAGTATATTACATGGAGAGGCGATTTAACTGTTTCATCCGGAATCGGATCCAAACCACGAGTGCCTATTGAGAATCCTCATTAGCTTATTTGAAAAAAAAAAATAAATAAATAAAACAGAATCGAAGAACTGGTATCTCATTCGTTGAACTCAGATAAGTAAAAAAATATTTAGAATTGAGTCAAAGGATCGATCTTCCCCAAACATGTTTTGTTTAGCTGAGCAATAAGTAATTAGTAAATTATTTGTGTTAAGGATTCTTTTTGGTGTATTGTGTGATATTTACTACTATTTTCATGTTGGATTCGGGTCACAACCTCACAACTGCGGAACCCTCGTAGTTGGTCAATGGCGACCGAAACAAGGTAATATATTTGATATATTTTCTTTTTCCTTTTCAGAAAAAACTAGTTGATGATTAAATCTCATTTTTTTTCTTTTGAAAATTTTCTTATTAAAACAAAAAATTCTGCATTAAGTATAAGTAACTTAGACCCAAAACTTATCATCCTTTTGTCTACGAATTACTAAGCACACATTCTGTGATCAAGCTTCCACTTTTCGAAAGTCTTTTCAAAGACTAGTTAGGAATATTATTCATTTAAAGCTAATTATATTTCTTTCTACAAACAATTTTCACAATCATCTTAAGCAAATTTTAAAAAACTTTAACAAAACTGTATTATATTAAATCTTGCACATAAAACACGCGTTTATTAATACAGTCAATTAAACATTTTTTTTAGAATCACAGATATAATTAAATGATCTTTATTAATTAATCTAAATCAATATGTTTCAAAAGAGTGCTAGATACTATGAAAAACAAGTAGCAAAAAAGAAAAAGCAAACTGCGAGCTCTTGATTTTTCTTTCCTTTGACTTTAAAGATAAAACAACTTCACCCTGATACACCATTCCTATGAGTTCCCATAAAAATTATCTTTATGATTTATTAAATCCGTCACAGCATATCTTGAAGTGTGTACAACTAGTACTTCTTTGCCCCCTGAGGTAATACTGGTAAACAGGTTGGTCATTTCGTCCTTGACTTATTAAGTTATGGATTCAGGGCCGATCCTAGCAAGTGTGCAGAGCGTGCACTGCATGAAGGTGGCCAAAATAAGGGGCGACCGCATATAATTCTATCAATCAAGCAAAA
>BMAV01001900.1:319902-331169 GCA_019973955.1 Trichonephila inaurata madagascariensis
AGGGGGCCTAAAGAGATGGTTTGGAAGGTGACTGGGATTTCGGAGAGACTAACGAAAGAGGCTGCGAGGCAGCCACAACGTCGACTGGAGGTCCAGCGATAAGAGGGAGAGACCTGCGATAGGCTGCGTGGCAGCGGGGCCAGAGATCGGGAAAATCAGCGAATATCGATCTGGACTTGATGTTTTCTGCAGAAAAAGGCTGCGAGGCAGCGAATTATAGATACCATAATAATGATGTAAATTTCGAATCAAGTTTGTAAATAAAATAATATTTTACCAAAGCTGTGGGATCCCTCTCGCTACCCAGGAATTAAGTAAACTTGGGGGTCGCGACACTACACCCTCTTGGACCATGCAAGGTAAGGGTGTCTGACTTGGGTCAAATAAACCAGGTTTAACTTAAGGTGGGTTGTAAAGAAAATCAATATTCATAGAAACGTAGGTTTATTTCGAATAATGCATTATAATAAATAATCATACATAAAAGAACAAGAAAAATTATATATAAATATTTACGCCCTGACACTCGGTCTATTCACTATTATCTTTCTTATTTCGGGAGAAATCTTGGTATTTTAGTGTATATTATTGTGTGCCAATATACTAGCCGGGTCGCAAAAATGCTCGTTGGGGGGCAGCGAGTTTGACGCGCATGATGTAAGGCACACACACACATGCTTCTTTTTGAATGTATATTTTACAGAAATCTTCATTTTGTTAAATAAATAAATACATAGTTTTTGAAATAACATTACTCAGTTAACAGTTATAACGGACATTTTTACAATTCTTAATTTAATGTTTTTTGCTTACAATTCAAATTAATTTTTCTTAGTCGACCTTTTCTAAATGACCTTTTCTTACGACCTTTTCTAAACGACCTTTTCTTACGACCTTTTCTAAACGACCTCTTTTCTTACGACCTTTTCTAAATTAATTCTATCATAGTAATATGATTCTTCTATATTTATCAGATTCTTGTACTGACTACGACTGATTAGAGTTAAATAATTTTGAAATTAGCATATTCAGCTTCTCTAAATATTCATATTCAGCTTAAGTGTTTTATGTGGACTCAACATTTTGAATATAGATAAATTCACTTGACCTTATCTGATAACAAATAACCTAGTATATTGCTTTCCATCTTTAAAAGATTCTTATTCCTGATTCAAGCAACTATAAGATCTAATTTTACTTTATATAGTTCAAGCAAAAAAAAAGTGAACTAGTTTTTTTTTCTGATTACTACAGTTACAAAGCATGAGAGATTTCACTTTTTTGCACACTAATGAAAATTTAGAATCATAAATCAAGGGGGTTATTATTGCTGTTTTTTATCTCACTTCAATTTAAAATCAGTAAAGTTACTTAAATAAGCATGTTATTCTACATAAATTAAAAATTCTCTTTCCCTTTAATTAAATCTCACAAATAAAATGCGGAATATCAGCAAATGAAAACGCTGCTCAATGCAGGATTTCATGAAACTGCTTACAGCTGCATGTGGTAACGTAGAAGTAGGTAGAAATGTAGCAGATGTACATTCGTCGAATTGTTAGCATTATTTACTGAAATGTGCAGTTCTAAAATTAGATTTATTGCTTGCTTCATTTCTTTCGTCGTCTGTTTTGTAACTATTATACAATAAACGAATAATAATTATTACCACTTAAACAAAGTTTTACAACAAATATGGGTACACCCGTTAAAAAATTGGAAATATTACGAGAAATATTTTTGTACGCGAAATACAAAATAAATGTTAAAGAATAGGACCCGCGAAATCTGAATATTTTTTCAGATATAAAAATACTCCAACATTAATATTATATTCTGGCTTCACTATCCTGTAGAGAATCATTTATTTTATCGTACTACTCATTTTTATCCCAGTTGACACATGTTTTCTTTTATAAAATGTGTTTCGCATTTTTTTCTCCTATACTACAATATAATGCTAAATGAACTATCCCTTTACATTTTAAAAGGAAAAACTAGTTATTTATGAAATATTTTGAAATTTTAAAAACACTATTATGAACAAATGCACGAGTTAAAATGTCTCAAAATTTTTTTAAAAATTAAAGCATTTTTTTCTGTCCAAAAATGTGCTAGGCGTTAAGTTAATGCTCTTGTGCATGTGGCGGAAACAGCCTGAGCTTACGACCAATCTATGTAGAGATTATGTAGAGAAGTAACAAATGTCAGATATTGAGAAAAGACTGTACGTTTTCATTGATTTAATGCGATATTGTGACTACGAGTTTGTTTTGCCATACGAACTTTGAATTGAAGATTTTACGTTAATTTTTGTGGATTTTGCGTGTTTTAATTGTTTCCTGTTAATTGCATCTGTTGTAATTACCGGATAGTGCCTAGTGCCGGTTTATCCATTGGGCGTTTGGGGCGAGCGCCCAGGGGCTCGGTGCTCGGAAGGGCCTGGATAAGCTGGACTTAACCAGATTTTCTGGTTATAAATTTTGATTCTCTAGAGCCAATGAGACCTGTAGATCCTCTACACCCAGGGCCCGAAATGAGCTTAAATCAGCACTAATAGTGCCAGAATAAATTATGATTTTCTTCGAAAGAACCTACCTGTTAATATACATGGATTTTCCTAAATTTAAATGACAATCCACCACATAACAATATATAATCAAAATAACATAACATTTTAAGACGTCAATAAAAATCAATGCATTTCTTGCTCTTACATCAAGAGAATATTTAATAGGTCAAAAAATACAGAACTCTCTGGATAACGGATTCATAAAACAATTGAAAATATTTAGAAGCAATATGTATTAGCGTGATATTACAGATGGGTGGAAATTTATCAAAAAAATTTATCATATGGTAAGTTTTATTACAAGAAATATTAGAATGACTAAAAATCATCAATTCATCAATTTTTTTAGGTACATTTAAAATTCGATGTTTATATTTTATATAAGGTTTACATAACTAAAATTCCTTTAACTATTTTTCCCCTAACTCATTCCGTTTCATTTAATTTGAATTTTTTTTTTTTTTTTACTTTAATGTATAGAATAATTTTTATACTACCTTTCTGTCTTTTATACATTAATACTAAATTAATTTAAAATTTTGTACTAAGTATAAATATATTTGTTTTTAATTTATTATAATTCAATTTAGAAACATCCAAAAGTAAATTTTAATCAAAGTATTAAATCATAAAATCAGCATTTTAACAAGTTCGAAAAACCTTTAAACCGTATTTTAAAGCCACGAAGATGTAATTTTATACAGAAAATAATTAGGTTCATAATAAGTTATCTAAAACTGTTAAATTTCCAGTTGAGGAATATGATTAACATTTCATTAAGTTCTCATTGACATGAATCACAGACTGAAAACATAAAAATTACTTCGTAAAGAGAATACCTACTACTGAAATAGTTTATCTTAAGATTCTCAAATTATATATGTATACATTTTATTCGAAATTGCATACAATTATAGTTAGATAATAAGAAATTTTGATTTCTATTTTTGTAAGCAAATATTTTTACATTGCAGAAGTTTAAATCAAAAACTATTATTATTCGAGTTTCTTTTTCTCAAAAATTGTAAAATAATACCCGTATAAACGTTTAAAGAAAAAAAAAAAAAAAAAAAAAAAAATTAATTTTTTTTTTTTATAACTGAAGAATTTTTCTTCGAGAAAGTAAGAATCTGTAAAGACCTTTATATACAATGTAAAAAACTCTAAAAACATCTTTGAAACAGAAACCATTTACAAAAATCTCAGGAAGCAACCTATTTTTTGAAATCACACGCGTGTCTAATGTGCGACTATATATATACAAACATTCGCTGCCAAGAAAAATCTCCATTTTCTTTCCCCCACACGAGCTCATCCCTTGTCATTACTAAAACTTTTCGGAGTTAGCATTTCGAGATAAGGTTCTGAAATATTATTTACAAACGGGTTTTTAAATTGCTTACTATCACAAAATGATACAAGAATTGATTGAAAAATTCTACCTCTGCTGTATTTTAAAATAGCAAACAAAATATTAAATTTTAATGAGCAAGTAATATTTAGTATTTATTTTATCTGTATCAATTTATGAGATAAAGCTAATGAAGATTAGATATCTGTGACACAATAAGGTCATACAGCTCAAATCATAAGAGGTTGATTTTAAAACTTTGTTTTCGTCATTTTTAGTTATTGAGTGATGTGTTCAAAGATTTGTATTTGAAATGAATAAAATAATTATACAAAGAACTCTTTGAAACTTGCAGAAAAATATTATCTCATTCTCGTAAGAAAAAAATATTAGAATAAAAATATAAAATATTGTTGTAAAAATAATTTATTTTTAATTATATATTATTAGTAAAATTGTATTAAGAAAAAAGTATAAATTGTTTATTATTTTTTAAATAGCTGTAATACATATATATATATAATGCTGTTGATGTATATGAAGCTTCTTCATCACTGTAGGAACCCATTGGGTATTATATAATAAATATAAAAGAGGAGTAAAAATTAATTTACATAACATAACAGCATTCAGAACAGAGTTGTCGATATCAGGAAGACATAATTCATTACACGTGCTAATAAGAAATGAAAATTTGTAGGCCAGTATTCTGTACAATACTATGAAGGGATATCTCCAAAGAATTGCACCGCTGATAATATAGTAGATATATTTTACATCTAATGCCCTTTGAGATTTTTATATTAGAATAGCTGCACTGTATCCTTACTTTAAAAACATTAATTACTGCAATACTACGCATTATAAGTGCATAAGGCAAGTAAAAATAAATTTAATTAAAACACACATAAAACTCGTGAAATTATTTTTTAAAAAATACCACGATTTCCCGATGACAGTTATTTCAACAAATTTAAAATTAGCAAAAACTTTTCTGAGATTCCAAAGCTCCATCAGAAAAACTTAAGTCTCTTTGTATATATTGTTTCAACTCGCTTACAATTTGATAAACCAGTTACACACACACACAATCAAACTTTTTCCTCAATTTATCCCCTAGTTACCACCTTTTTATTTTATTATACCCCTTGATCTTAGTTAGAAATATACTATATATACCTCAGACAAAGACATCTTTCTCAAAATATAAATTATAGAGCAAGTTTCTGTGGTTACCATATTCATCTTATTTCTTAGTAGAACAATTTGCTTAAATATTACAGTAAGTTAATGTCCTCCTCCTCGGAGGTTACGCATATCACAGTTTGACAACCTCTCCTTTTTCATATATTTGGCAACCCATTAAACCACTAACACCTTTTCTATTCAACGTTAGGAGGTGTAATTATGCACTCTTCAAAGCTAGAGAGGTCAACATGTCGAGTTCACTTTTCATAGAAACGCGCGCGTATTCGACAAATTCTTCCGAGTGAAAAGCTGTAATTATTTTGAGGCGCAACTCATTGCTGAATGATCAAATGCTTCAATGTACTTTACATTAAAATAGAGATTGTACCTCTAGAGCGACTGATTACATCTATTAAAGTTCATTTTTTTTGTGATGTGCTCAACAAATAATACAAATAAAAATCAGCTTATCAATCAAGTAATTTTTTCCCCTTTTCTTTCCAGATTTATATGGCACTAGAGATTTTGAAAAAACTATTTTGATACTACTTCAATGAATATACAATAATTTCTATTCAAAGATAATTTAGGAATTTACAATAAGTTTTATGGAATTATGCATTGGACGAAAGACACAACACATTCTTTTTTTAAATTTTTAGATGAATGTTGGGTGAGCTTAGAATCCCAAGTATCACACACAAACGATTCGTGTTAACTATTAAGTTAGAAAAGTTAATAATATGATGAAGTTGTGTGCTCCACACAATTGGGTGAAATGAGATGAGTTAAAAAAGAAAAAAACCGGTAAAAGATTTCAGATAAAAATAAGAAGTTTGTTAATGAATGCCAAAAAAAATCCCTCCATCTGCTCTAAAAATTCTAGCTAATATTTATGATCTTTTAATATTCAATAACTCATGCAATGTAAGCAAAATCAACTTGTTGAAAAATTAAATTGATTGCTTACTGACGTCACACTACAAAACAACATAATAGCGATTGGCAACGGACCTCGTAATTTTAAGCCACAGTCATGCGATGAGTACGAAACCAGAGCACACAGGCACTATCTCTCCAAACTTCCATACCCTGTCAACGTGAGAACTTTGAGCAAGGACAAGATTAATGTGCATCAACTTATCTACACAGTAGGTTAAAACGGAAGAAAACTACTATTGTGAGATATAGTCTTCATTCTCTCTGCACGGTTTATCTTAAGTGGCGCCACAGGATTCGAACCCACGACACGACAGAAACAACACCGGCTACTAATTCACAATCATGATCACTTATCTACCACAACCAAGATGAAAAACTAGAGTGAATGAGGGAATATTAAAGTCGCACTATTCAGCTTCTCGTCTTTTGGCGACAGACCTCGTAATTTTGAACCATGGTCAAGTATCATTCTCGTCACTTGACCATGGCTAGTAGCTGGTACCCTCCTTTCCTAACTTCCACACCTCACCAACGGGAGGACGGTTGAGCATTGAATAGATTTAACGTGCTTCGCCCCCTTACACGGCGGGTCTTCAGCGGTACTATGTTCGAACTCGTGACACGCTGGACACGAGTCCATTACCTTGACCACTAGGCTACCGCGTTCATGTTGAAAAATTAGAGTAACATATAAACACAGTTAAGGATAGAAACGTGTATTGATTATTTACGATTTGAAATAAATTGACTTACGTACGTGAATTTATGCTGCAAAATAAATACAGAAACGTTAAATACAATATATTTGTGTGTTCAATTTCACAATTGGATTATTAAATCACATTTCAAAGCAGTAATAATAATAATAATGACTACAATAACAATTTTTGAAAGAATAAGAAAAAAACAGCACAAAAGAGAAACATAATTGCATAACACAGAATACAATATACAAATGCAAACAATGGCGCTCGCTAATAAAATTTTGCTATTAAAACATCCAAAATAAGCATACTAAAAAACACAACAATAAAATTTTATTTAGTTTGCTATTTAAACTTGGTTAGATTGTCATATACAAATATTTACCGCAAATCATAATGAAAAAAGAATACAAATTCGATGTGAGAATTATCACCGGACAAAAGCTTTTATGTTCTAATTAAAAGCGAAATCTATGTGATTATCATGTGTTTGAAATGTTTAAATACGAATTCAGCTATTGATGACTAAAAATATACTATTTAATCATTTTAATAGATTTTTAGACGAAATTCGGATAAGAAATATTTTGAATATCAGAAGAAATAAGTTCGGTACATTTTCATTTTTTCCCCAGTCTGCGAAATTTAATATTTAAATTAGGCATTTGATTTTTGATAATCATTTTATATTTACAACACTATTAGCAATAACTGTACCAGAGACAACTATAAATACATCTCTGCTACAATTAATTGTATAAAATAATTTTTTTTTTTTTTCAAATCTAAAGAGTTACATATAACAACTATTCAGAATATGAACCGCAATATTAATCAAAATATGCCTACGTGATCACTAAATAATAGCAAAACCGCAAGTATTTAAGCGAACGTGCCCTTCGTAACGTAACCCAGAATTCTTTTCACCTAACTCGAGCTTTTCTGAAAGAAAAACACCATCCGAAAAACGATCAATCCAGCAAAATTATCTGGATGCGTCGTAGTACTCCGGTCAATCGATAGTGAGAGCACGTGGCAAGAGGACAACACGGGCACATACGGGGGCAGGATTAATGCCAGCGTTGTTCTCCCGCTCCAAAATAATTTAGATTTATCCGGAAATTTAAAAGGCCTCCGGAAGGGGGACAATGAGTTCAGAAGCGATCGATCGCATTTTCACTGCACCGTATCTCTGAATAACATTTAAATGAATCTTTATTTTAAACAAGTAATATAAAAAAAAATTTTAAGTCAATTCCTATTTAGGTCAACAAAGAAAAATTTTATTTTAATTACTTTTTATTAAATAATTACAATTAATATAAATATGTATATACATACGACAGAACAACAATATTGTGGCAAAATATAAAGCGATTTTCGTTGTAATTTACCATATTTTCCTTTCTATATAGGGTGTTGGACAATTATTTTGTTTGTTACTATTTATTCGTAAATTAAATTTAATTATTCTAATAAAATAGTATAGTAAAAAGAAATCCCGTTCTTAGTAATTCGGCCACCTCAGGCGGGACTCGAACGCACGAACTTTGAATTAGAAGTCCAACGCGCTTTCCATTGCGCTACAGGGTCACAACGAGTAATTTTCCTTTTTATATATGGTGTTGGACTATTATATTTTTGTTTGCTACTATTTATTCATTAATTAAATTTAATAAATGAATTAAAAATTGAAAAAATGTATTAGCATCGTGTCATCCACTGCAAGTTTAAAAAAATGCATTTGAACTTGAGTGGATGAATAAAAAGTATTTTATTAACGATTGAAAATTTGAACAAGATTCATATATATATATATATATATATAGGTCAATTCTCTACTAACAAGAGATCACATCCAAACAATAAACTCGACAAACACATAGACAGCAGGAAAATCATACAATGAAGGACAAAAGAGTAATCGAGATAATAAATATAAAATGGATGCTGCAGTGCCATGAACAATACTGACTTAGGACAGTTAGTATATAAAAATTAATTTATATAAAAGTGGGGTTGAACATGTTTTTTGGCCAGCCAACCTTCCCCCTTTATTTGTAAATAACACTGAGCAAAAACCAATAGGAAATAATGGATAGAAATATCTAAATCCATTACAAAATAGAGGTAACTTACCTAAAAATTGCACTTCCAAATGCAAAGCCCGCGCTAAATCTGAGTGGAAACATTCAATTTGTTGCCAGATTCTATACCCTAATACAGATTTAAATCAAAAGAGTGGCTGAAATGTAGCACTTAACAAGAGATTACAAATGGAAATAAAAATTAAAAATAGTTGCATATTATAGCATAACTATAATAACACCAGAGTAAATATGAATAAAATAATAGTAAGTAATTTCTAATCTAATATTAGACTATGGAGATAACTATATCAAAATATTTGTTTATAGTAATAAGCTATTATCAATCTCATAATTTTAAATTCTAACTATTTTGAATAGCTTTATTTATATAACTATTAATAAAATAAATTGGGTATTTCTGATTTAAGCAATATTTAGTAAAATGTGTATAGTTATTTATAATGTCTGATTTTTTTGACACAAGAAATTTATTACGTTGTATATAATTAATAACAATATTTCTGAATATAGAAACATGTACATTACTCTCCCAATGAGGAACTTTTATAATATTTAAATTAAAATCTTCTCTTTTATCATAAATATTAGAAACTATTACATTTTCATATAATTTGACATGTATGTCAAGAAAATTTGCTTCATTGTTGTTATTATTTGTCTGTATTAAATTAAGATATTGTGGATAAAAATTAATGTTAGGTATAAAATTGGCTTGTTTGCCAAAGATGATTATATCATCTATATAACGATAAATATAAAATTTAGAATTATTAATGTAACTACTTTCAAAATAATGTAAGTATAAATTGGCAAGACAGTTGCTCGCAGGGCCACCTTGTGGCAATCCTTTAATCTGCTGATAATAGTTACCTTTATGATATATATAGTTCTCTTTAAGTACAAACCTAAGTAGTGAACCAAATCTATCATAATTAACATTATTAAATAAATTGTCTTTATGTAAATTTACAAGAATATTAATCAAATCATCAATATTAATAGAGTTAAAGAGATCTTCAAAATCTAAACTATAGACTGAATAAATTTTTTTATCTTTCATTTTCTCAACAAGTGATTTGCTATTTTTAAGAATGGCTGAGGATATAAGGTTATTTATTGTTTCATGCAATATTTCATGGAGAATTTTGCCTGTTTTGCTGATATATGTATTAAAACCATTTGTAACTGTCCTAAATTTAACTGGGTCTTTATGAAATTTGGGAGTTAGAAATATATGTGGAAATTTAAAATTATTATTAATTTGAATTTTTAACTTTTTATGAAAAGCCAAGATACGTTTATTTATTTCTCTATATATATATGTAGTATATATAAATATATATAGGGAGAGTGTAAACGATAATAGAGTTGGAATTGAAAAACAGGAATTTCGCATTTGTTCCTTTCATAAACAAGTATTCTTTTTCGAAAACCTGGAATCCAGGGTCAAAGCCGTAAAAATTATGTAACCAAAAAACAAAACAAACCAGCCGCACGAGGTGCAATGAAAAACAGGTTTGTGAAAGTAAGGCAGGAAGCATAAAATACATTCTGCATCTCTTATTCTCTAATTGAGCTTGCCCCTTCAACTCACGGAAGTTCTTCGTGATGTAAATAAACATTGACTCAGGCTGCAAAAACGGGGAACACCTGCCTATTTTTATCCAGAGGATTGTTATTTTGACTCATTTTATGAAGTTGATTTATTTAAGATTAAAGCTTAAAAAAATTATATACTACCTATGTTCAGTTTTTTTTTAAAGAATGGTAATTTATTAAACCTCATCACAGCAATCGATATAAAATGCATTTGTGGAAGGGAATAAAATTTATAAAGATACAAACAAAAAAGTCATTAGTTTCCGTTTTCCATAGGAAAAATTAAAATTCAATTGAAATCGTGCTTGAGAAAAAATATTTCTTCAATTCTAAAATATTAACGATTATTTTTTTAAATTTGAGGAAACATTTTCGCAAACAAGGAAATCGAAATAAAGTGAAACTTTTTTACGTCGGATTCTAACAAAATTAGAAAAAATTTTATGGATCAAATATTACTTCTCGGCTTTCATTATTTTTCCTTAATATAATTTACACGTCCTACAAAAGAAAAAAAAATCGAAATTTTCTAGAATAACATAATTAAATCATCACAAAAAAAAATACGAATTAGATACTTAATAAATTTTCAAATACTTATATTTAAGATACTTAATAAAATGTCAATATTTTAAATAAATGTAAATAAGTTTTAGAGTTAATCAGTTCGTACACACGCAATTTATTTATGTATTTATACTTTTTATTTTATTAAATTAAATATATTTACCTTTTCTGTTTAATATTCTCTATTTTTAAAAAAATCTAAACTAGATTTGATATTATTTATGAAATCAGTG